>JACXGJ010000632.1:0-44883 GCA_016801105.1 Esox niger
CAACAGAGTATACAGGCAACAGAGTATACAGGCAACAGAGTACACAGGCAACAGGGTACACAGGCAACAGAGTACACAGGCAACAGAGTATACAGGCAACAGAGCATACAGGCCACAGAGTATACAGGCAACAGAGTTCCATTTGGGCTATAACTATATTCTTCTGTGTGAAAAAAGTTTGAAAAAGAGATGGAGGGAGGTGAAAATAACTTCTGTGACAATGGATCCCCAGGAGAACTGGGTGTTAAGGTATTTGGGGGCGTGTTTACAAGACATTGGGAACAGATGGGAAAGTCATGCGAGAATGGGAGGAAATGACAGAATGTTCCAAAGCCCCCCTCCCCCAACACCGCATTTCCCCAGTGAATTTTGAAATGAACCCCAGTATGGTGAAATTGTGATGCTTTAGGTCTCAGGTGTGCATCAAGCCGAGTAAAAAATATACTTTCGAGAGTGGTTGATGTGCTGCAATCCATCAGCAAGCCCTGAGCTCCTCTGTTAGCTGCCCGTTTGTTACTTTCACAGAGCTTTACTCACTAACAGGAATAGGATTCTAACTGGAGCTATGTGGATATATGTAAAGCTGTAGGATCTTAAAGACTTGGGTTTAGTCCCAAAGGGCACCTTATTCTCTATATAGTGCTCAACATTTAACCAGGTTAAGTTCAACATCATAGCAGTTTGCATTTGCATGCTTTCCTGCCCTTTCAAAGCTTTGAGTACTGGACAGGGCACTAGGTATCTGGGCCAAGTGCTCCTTTCTGCCCTCACTCTTTATTTTTGCTTGATTTTCTGGCAGGAGTTGAAAAGCTGTGGAAGCTGTTAAATCAGCCCAGATGCTCTGATGTTAATGGGGGAGTAAGCAAAAATAACTGGTGTAGAGGCAGGCAGAGATGCAAAGGGACAGGCGGTCTGGGTCACAGACGGCATCTGGGATTAGCTACGGACACAGAGAAGGCAGGCAGACTGAAAGAGACAAACAGACGGAGATGAGGCAGAGAGGCAGAATGATAGAAATAAGCAGGCAGAGAAATAAACAGGCAGTGAGGCAGGCAAAAAGATAGAGGCAGTAAAAAAGGTTGCCTGAACGAGACTACCCTCTGTGGAGTCTCCAACAAGCAGGAATTTCAGTTTTCTGGTTAACTTTTGCTTTTGGACATTAAGACATTAAGGGATTCTTTAACTCGTCCTCCCCAATGACTGAATTGTTTAAGCACTGCAGACGCAAACCTAATTATTTCCTTTCTAGCCAATGCCAGCATGTAGGGGATTTAGTTATTCTGTGTACCTGTTATGGGAAACAGACAGGAGCTGGGGAATTAGTTATCACAGAAGGTATTGTTCTCTCTCCTTGATAATAAAAAAATTCAGATTACAAAAAGTCATCTTGTCAATGAGTGAATAATGCTTTAATTTCCTAAATTTTAGGGGTCTATTATTATCCATCATATGCCCAACCCTTATGTATGAGTCATATCTCAGCACCGTGTCATTCGTTGCATGTGTTACTAACTTCCTTCAACACAGTGTCACTTGGGATTTGTTTCACACACAGTATCCCACACCCATTCTCTCTCATGATTATAACTCTCAGTGGAGATGCCTGGCAGAGTAGATCAGAGCAAAGCTGCTGATTTCTTAATCAAAAGAGAGCTTTTATTCATAGAAGGGTTTGATCTTTTAGGAAAAATATGGAAATGTGTTTTTTTGTTCTGTGATGTCATTGTAAAGGACATTATAAATGTCCTTTATTTCATTTGGTAACATTTATAAGCAACAAGGCTTCACTCGGAAATATTTATCTGTGAAGTTGCTTCTAATTCAATTTAAACTGTTCAAACCTCTTTAACTTTTCCACATTGGGTTGTGCTATAAATGTAATTTATAATTTATTACATGTACACAGCATTAAGTCTTCTTAAGTATGCCTCTACCAGCTTGGCACAACTGAGTTTGGGTAGTTCCTCACATTCTTTCTAATATATCTAACAGGCTCTAGTAGATAGGAGGGGAGTTTGCCACTCAAGGACATTCACAGACTTCCCAAAGTCAATGAAGCATTGTCTTGCCTGTGTGCATCAGGTTGTTGTCATCCTGAAAGATGAATAGTATGTGCTCTGGATCAAGTTCTATTCAAGAATCTCAATGCATTTAGCTGGAAATCCCTAGAAAAGATTCTCTGGTCTGATGAGACCAAAATCAAACTATTAGGTCTAAATGCAAAGTGCAGTATTTGGTCAAAACAAGGTTATTTCCTGTCTAATACCATCCCTAAGACTCATCCCCATAGCATGACGCTTTCACCACATTGTTTCTCTGTGGGGATTGTATTACCCCAGTAATAGGCATTCTCTTGTTTTGGCCACACATTGCTCTTGTCATTCAGGCCTGATGGTAGGATTTTGTGCTGCGGAGATGGTTGTCCTTCTGGCCTGTTCATCCATCTCTGATAGGCATATTTACATTGGGTTCTTGGTTACCTCCTTGACCAAGGCCCTCCTTGCCTGGTTACTCTGTTTAGCCAGACGAACAACTCTAGGAAGAGTCTTGGTGATTCTAAATTCTAAATCTATTTCAAAATGACGGACACCCACTGTGCCCGTTGGATCTTTCATTCCTTTGCTAATTTGTTGATAACCCTCCCCAGATCCATGCCTCGACACAACTATATCTCTGAGATCAACACAGAGTTCCTTCTACTTCATGGCAAAAATGTTGCACTCACATGCACTGTGAAGTGTGGGACCTTATATAGACAGGTGTGTGTCTTTCTAAAAAGACTACAAAACAGCTGCAGCTCATTCCATCTGCTAGAATGTTGACCAGGACCAAGAGTAAAGAACACATCACTCCGGATCTTAAATCTTTGCATTGGCTTCCGGTCAGTTAAAGAATATACTTTAAAGTGGTGCTTCTAGTTTATAAATCTCTGAATGGTTTAGGACCTGAATACATTTCTGATATGCTTGAAGAATATAAACCGAGCAGGGCTCCATGAACTCAGGTTAGCTAGTAGAGCCCAGAGTCCAAACTAAACATGTACACAACTGGAATAAACTACCAGAAAATCTTAGACGTTCCCCAAAAATGTCCATTTTTAAATCCAAGCTAAAAACACTTCTCTTTTCACGTTCCTATGACTGAGCTCTTAAATTTAACCCCACTGTGAGCCTGTTTTTATAACAGCAATGTTTAGTCTTATAGCTTTTCTAGCTTCCTATGTTTTATATTTTTATATTTTATTATTCTATGTTTATTATTATGTTGTATTTTATATTTCTCTTCTTGATTTATTTTGTTATTAAATGTGTATCCTGCTATATTTAACCAATTGTAATGCAAGTTCTGGAACTATCAGAGGAATAACCTTTGTGTAAACTGTTTTGATTCTATTGCATTATTTCTGTTTTCACTGTAAAGCACATTGAATTGCTTCTATGTATGAATTGTGCTATATAAATAAACTTGCTTGCTTGCTAAATCATGTCCAATCAATAGAATTTCCCACATGTGGAGAAATATCAAGGATGATCAAAGGACACAGGAGTGTCATGGCAAAGGGTCTGAAGATTAATGTAGATGACATTGGTAGAAATCGAATGAATCTAAAAACGTGCCATAAAAAGGTAAAAAGATTAAAAAAAGATTTCATAAATAATAATTGAATAAATAATAAACTGAATAATTGAATTATACTTTATATGACAAACAAAAGTGGAGAGATTGAATTGATCTGAAAATATTCCAAAACCAGTGCATATGTAGAGTTTTTAGAGACCTTTATTCTATTTCTTTATATAGCATATTGACACTACAGTGTATGTAGATGCTTTGCAGCCTTGAGGTGAGGTCATCGCTCATGAGTGTTTTTTGTTGGTGGAGTTGACTTCAAGGGAATTCTATCAACTAGAGCCACCAAGTTCTATTCATTTTTGCCTCACTTCATGGACATAGAGGACAAAAATATTAACGCAATATTACACAATTTTGCGGTTTACATTTTATATAGTAAGGATCGGTCAACAGAAATGAATTAATTCAGTCCTGATCTATACATTTCAAGATGTGAATACAGATATTCATCCATCTAGTACACACCTTGAAAAAAGGTTGGGGCATTATAAGCAAGCCAATCAGTATCTCTTGTGACAACCAGTTGACCAGTATCTCTTGTGACAATGCAGCATGACACATCTTCGCAAAGATTTCAATAGGCTGTTGATTTTGGCCTGTGAAATACTGTCTCACTCCTCTTCAATGGCTGTGTCAAGTTGTCGTTCCAGATCATCCCAAAGATGCTTAATGGCTGATATATCTAGAAAGAATTAAGACCATGGATGAACTAGGACATTTTCTGATTCCAGGAAGTGGGACTTCACATTATGATTCTGAAAATTGAAGGGATGTCAGCAGATGAATGGCAACGATGGGCTTTAGGATAATGTCAATGTGTCTCTGTGCATTCAAATGACCATCAATAAAATGCAACACACAACACCATACATGCCCACACAACACCACACATGATGTCTTCAATCTTCTCCAGCTAATACCAGGATTAATTTGGGAAGAGCAAATCATGGCCATGGTCTTTGAACATTTGCCCTTTAAAGTGTCTAACAGTAATCAGACCTTGGGGATGAAGTAAACCACGTAGATTAACTAACCTAAGAACTTGTGTAAATCTTTAGTTTCAGAAACTGTCCAGATTTGTGAAAATGCCCTATATAGAGGTTATATAGTGGTTCTGGGCTGGCTTCATTACATGTGTTCTGCATTTGTGAGGACAAATTCTCTATGGTGACATTGAAAGTGGCTTTGTGTTGTGTGACAAAACTGCACATTTTAGAGTGGCCTTTTATTGTAACCATCACATTTTACATTTGTAATTTTGTCCAGTGTAATATTTGAGACGTGTTGCACCATACTGATTGTGTTTAGATGAATATGATGTATGTGTGTTACAGGTGTTTTAGGGAAGGAGAATTGTTTATTTCAACTAAAAAGCAAACAACAGCAACATAGCCATCTTGATAAGAGCCTTGCAGAAGAAAACCACAACAATCTTTGATTTTTGGCTGTTTTATAAGCACGTCCTTCAAGTGGTGTGAAAGAGTGATTGGGGGGTTCCCGCTGAGCAAAATCTTTTTAAACCAGAAAGATCTTGTGCTAGTAATTTTACTCTGTGTTGGGCAAGGAAAAATGTATCATTGGCAAACTAACACCAAATAGGAATGGATATTTGTTTGTGTTCTTTCCCTCCCTTCTAGGATATTTGAGTTTTATCTATTTGAGTGTGTCTTGGAAGCAGATCTGATCTGAAGGCAGAATTGAATGCACATTTTCAATAATTTCTGAAAATGCAAATCCAGTGTTTTGGAACGAATCTCTTCAAGTGAAGCAATGATAAGGAGCCAGTGAAACACTGTTTGAGATGAGAGAGCTGTTATTTTGAAAGTGTTTGCCGAGAACCAGCTGGGTTGCTCTCGGAACAGAGTGCCAAGAAGCACCAACTGAGAAGAATAAATAAAATTATGTGTGTCACGAGATTCTAATCTTTTCCATTCGTACACGCTGTTCTGCTTTTCACAGAGGCCACAGTAGACTGATTTGGCAATTTGGCCATTATATCACTATTTCCATCTCCCTTTACACTGATTAATGAAGTGATCTGGTGTGAAAAGAATTACAGCATAGCTTGCGGATGCAAACAATGGAGAAGGTGGCCAAAACAAGCTTTTGTTTACTGTGGCACAGTATATGTTTCACTATGGCTGTATTCTATGGCTGTATTGAAACTCCTTTAAGACTCTGGTCAAAGTATTGCAAAATACAGTTTTCCAATTAAGATCACGCTTTTTAAGTGAATACACTTTAATAATGGTCTTATCAGTGTGGTCCATTATACTCTACAAAAAGCACATATTTTGTCTTTTATTCAGGCTAACTGTGAAGTAGCCGGAAGGGACTGCTTGTGTTGCATCACACCAAATCACAGTCACACAGTTTCATGCTTGACTTCACAATGAGCAGAAGAGTCAGCAAGTAGATCTGGGACCAGGCTAAGTCTGTAAATTGAATGTTGACCTACACTTCTGTAATACTTTCTATTGTGTAAGTATTACCACACTGCAAAACAAATAAAACTAGGTTTTGACAGTTCAATCATCAAATTACTCAAAAAAACAAATCAATTTAAAGTAAACATTACATTAGGACTGTCTCAATGTCAATTTAAGTGCACCTATTGTAAATCAAGAAACCCTTTCACAAAAATAAAAAAATTTCAACCCGATTGATCAGACCCTTTTTCCTTGATTATTTGGATGGAAGAGCTCACTTCCATCCAAATAATCAAAATAAAGATGATGAATATTGTTCAACTAATCGGGTAGTATGTTTTATAATAGGAATGTTTCATAACAAAAATTATACGACACTGAACGTTGGATCATTTTGTCCGCTAGCCTTCCTGTTGCATCCTGGTCTAGAATTTACTGGAGATCAGATAAGCATCGAAAATTGTCGTACCTGAAGGAATGATACACAAGAATATTGGACAGGGGCCACCCATTCTAACCTGTTAATGAACGAACACTGAATTAATATAGTGACGCAACAATGCTAATAATAATGAAGCTAAAATATTCAGTGATATAACAAAGCTAATAATGTTCTTGTTAATCAACTCAATGATGTAACTATGCTAATATTGCTAATGCTAATAAAGTCTGCACACTTGATGTGGGAGATTCACAAGGCCGTATTATAAACCGGGAAAATGGGGAGTACAAGGCATCCAGAGGCCATCAAATGCCCCCTGACTACCAGGGCTCCCCGTTCAATCAACACCAGGGCCCCTTGGATCCACCTTACCTTTTCCAGGACACCTCCTTAAACCATTCTAAGGACACTAAAATATAATTGTAACTAGAGATTTTGCGCAAACAAACAGCTAACATTCAAATCTCTAACAACTTCTTAATGTACTGTAGCCCAGTGAATCACTTGTCCTTGGCAAGAAGGTTGTTCACTGCTGGACTAAGGATTCAGGAGAAGCAATTTATGGTGAATACAGGGGAGGACCCAGACAACAAATCTAACGGAGACAATCGACACACTATTCTCTATAACACATTTATTTTCTCATTGGCTCTTGTCAAAAGTAGTGCAGTATAAAAGGAATAGCGTATCATTTGGAACTCTGAAACCTTACTCCTGCATGTGTTAACATCCAGATGGATCTCTTTTGCCCCCTCACCCCACTCAGCCTGCATCAGAATCTCTTGTCAGATGCTGACATTGGTGAAGATAATCTTTTGCTACAGTTACAAAACCTCTATAATTGTTACAATTGTTAATCTTGTTGCAAAAAAACATTGTATTTTAGTTCAGTTCAGAAAAATGTATACTCAGAAGTAACCCATTTTATAAACTGCCTATATCTAGGGCTGTAGATCAACAATGGAGAGTAGAGGAGTCTGGACTGTACAGTAACAGACAAGATTCAAACAATATTTGAACTATTTCCTAACACTGTTTGCTTTATTCTGCCTGCAGAAGTTGGTTGGGGTTTGCACATTTTCTACCATTTAATTGTGCAAGCAATACTCAGTTCAGATCATTTTAAATATTTGAGAATACTTCCAAATAGAACTTGAACCATGAAACATACCAAGCTAGATGGTTGGATATAGAGTCACAGGCTTGTTTATGGCATAGGTTCTAGGATATATTGCCATGGTAGGTAATTCTGCAAAAGCAGACATACATTTTTTGTTTGATTATCCTTGTGGGGACCCCATATTTTCATTACATAACCAACCTTAAACCTAAGCGTTACCCTGAACTTAACCCTAATTCCTAACCCCAACTAAGCAGAACACCAAACCCCTAACCCTTATGCTAATCTCAATTGTAATTTTACCCTAAACGCCTAAACTGAAAATAGCTTTTTTTCAATATCAAGGATGGTGAAATATCCTCACAATGTTTCTTGTCTTCCTTTCAATGTTTGGATTTTTTGTTCCTACAGGTGAACACACATAGAGAGGCCTTCCAGGGGCAAACAATGCTGAATCAATAGTTAAAATACGATGTGCCATACACAGATCTGCTAAGCAATCACATGTGAAATTGCACATGTGTGTGTGAAAGTGCAAAGTTGTGTAAATGTGGGTCTTTGATTGTGTATGTTTGAATACCCGGCAAAGTGAGGACAGGTTAGAGTGTTACAATAGGCACTTAAGAACATTTTGGGGAAGTCAGGACTTTCTGTCCCATCCTAAAATAAATATTTTTTTGGCTTGGGGTTAAGGTCAGTTCAAAAGATCTTCTTGATTAAGCATAGTTTAGAGTTAGGAGTCAGGGTTAGGTTTGGATATAGGGTTTGGAGGTTAGGGTCAAGGGTTGGGGAATTAAGAAAAATACATTGGGCATGTGTGTGTGTGTGTGTGTGTGTGTGTGTGTGTGTCTTTCAGACTATGTACGGTTGGAGAGGAATAGTCTTCAGACCTTTACAAACCCACCTTTCCTTAGGATGTTTCCATTGTCCCAAATAGAAAATGTGATGCATGGACATCAGCTGTAGTATCCACATTTGTCAGAACATTGCACAATGGTTGAAATCATGTTAATCTTTCTGCCACTTTAGCAGCCGACATACATAACCACATAAACACTTGTTTTTGGTTTCTGACATTCCTCAAACTATGGGGCTTACATGGATCTGTGGGATTGTGTGCACTCAAGCATTCATTTTGACATTGTGTAAATACATATTTAAATGTACATTTTCTAAAACCCTTGTCACTCCGGCTGAACCGATGTGAAGCTCAAAATTATATTTAGAAAAGCCTTGATATGGTTTAGTTTAAACTAATTTAAACATGAATTTATGCTCCATGGTCTAGGGGAAAAATAGATGTGTTATCAACACTATCGCTCATGTATTCTCTGAACAGATGGGCTTCTGCTAGCGCGGTTATTTTATTCAGGCATTTATCTGAGATATGTGTTTGCTGTACATAATTATTGAAAATAAGAACTGATTTCAACCGGTTTCTATTTCCTTGGAGAAGACACATTGGGAGGCTGTCGAAGTATTTTCCAAATAGCACTCTATTCCCTTGTCAATAACATTTACATTGAAGTCATTTAGCAGGTGCTCTTTTCCAGAGTGACTGAAAGTGGTGAGCGAATACACTTTCAGACTTTTTTGTGCTGGGCCCCGATGGGAATCAATCTCATAACACTGGCAATGAAAGTGCCATGTCACTTACCAAGTGAGCAACATGAAATCCCAGACATAAGAGCCATATATAGAATAGAGTGCCACTAAAACTCAAACATAATAATTCATTTGAAATACTATTTTTGTATTCAACTGCACGTGGGTGCCATCAAAATTACACTTCCTCTTGTTGCTGGCCCCCTATAGATACACTGGAATTGGTGATGCCCTAGATGCCTCTGGCATTGAAAGGCAGTTACAGACAGTACAAATGATTTCACAATGTTTTCTACACTATGGGAAAAACATGGCCAATTGGCTGGATTAAACTGGTCCTGTTGTCATAGTGCAGTCAATCACAATCCCAACGTAAACCAACTCTGAAATATAAACTAAAACCTAATTTCCCAAAAAGCTGGGACACTGTGTTAAATGCAAATGAAAACAGAATGAAATGATGTGCAAATCATTTATCCCTATATTTAATTGAAAATAGTGCAAAGACAACATATTAAAAGTTGAACCGTTTGAGAAATGCTATTGTAACTTTTTCCAATTCAAAATGGGCATATAGTTTTCAAGAAACAATAAAATGTCTCAGTTTCAACATATGATATGTTGCCTGTGTACTAATTTCTATCGAGCATAGGATGTAATTGATTGATTTGCACATCAATGCATTCTTTTTTTTACATTTTACGCAAACTTTTTGGAAACTGGGTTGTTGATTATTGCCTAAAATATATATTGAATTGTTAAGGTCGCTCTACAGATAACAGAAAAGGGTACATGAGTGTCCAAAGCAAGATATTCTTTTCCAAATAGTACACTGTTGCATATAACACTACTTTCAACCAGTTCAGTGTTCAGTAATATAAAAAGAGTAGGGTGGTGTTTCTGAAAAAGAAACACCACCCTGTTTAAAGTCAGCATGTCTTAACAAGCAAGCCCCTGGGATGGCTCCTGAGACAAACCAGACCATTCAGCTGGCATGCTGATACTGGGTCTTTATGCCAAATACCATTTTATGCCCTATGAAGTAAACTACTTTTGATCAGAACTCATACGTTTCTGGTTGAAAGCAATGCACAACAAGGAAACAGATGTGTTTCCTTGGGATACAATCTTGGTTGTCCCCCCTAGCAATCATTTTAAAAGAATTTCCTACCCGAAGTACTTCCAGTTTCAATCTTAAGTCTCCCTTAAGATAGCTGCAGGGCAGCCTTGAATTGGTGCTATCTGAGTCCCAGGGAACTGTAATCAGCCTTTCTTTTACTCTCACCTTTACATTCGTTTTCTCTGTGCAGAAAGCTTTAAAACATTTTTGTCGTAATTACAGGTAAACCATCCTTGCTTGATGAAATCATTTATATAGCTGATGTTTTGTAGTTGTATGTTAGTTAATGGGAAAATATTACAGTTATAATTCATTAACTGTAAATTTGCTTTCAGAGATAAAAGGTTTTAATCTGACAACAAAATGTGTATTTATTTAATTATCCGGTTCTTCTACAGATACCTTTTTTTATGCCAGCACATGAAAACAAATATTGGCATTAACATACACAATATAACATTTAAATGTGTCTATATCTTCTCTTTGTATCATCATGAACACTATTAAATACATATCATGCATCCATGCCTCGTTCAATCTGTCTTGTTGTTTTGGCAACATTATTGGTGATTGTCCCTGAACCACCTCTGACTAATTCCTGGCTGGACTGTGAGGCTTTGCCATCACGGTTTGTCCTACTACTGCATTTCAGTCTACCTCTCTGATCTTTCTGTTGCCATGACCCCCCCCACCCATCTTCCAGCCCCCCTCCCCAGTTGAACACCCTCCACGGTAACGCCATCTGTCATAGAGCACTTCGCCGTCTCGTCTGTCCATCTATCCAAACACAGGGGGCCACAATCGGATTAGGCTGAGCAGCGAGGCTGGACTCCTTAATTAAGCAGCCGGCACAGCCTGGTAATTCAGAGATGTGTTCGACTAATGGGTGCGTGTGCAGGCGTGTGCATGCACATACATGCGTATGCACACTCTCCGTCACAACTGTCGGGGTGGAGGTAGGCACACAGGGTGGTGTGGGAAAACACATGAACAAAGGCGTTTTGTTCCAGAGCACGTGCCATCCGGAGGTCACCAAGGCTCCAGACCGCAGCTTTGGATCGCTGACTGGGGCCTCTTGTGGCTACTGGTAATCTTTGAAGCGGCAGTCTGGAGTTGCAAAGAAAACAGCAGGCATCCAGCCACTGTTTTTGTTAAGACCAGAGAAAAGGGAGTGGAGAAATGAAAACATGCTCAAATTCATAGTGAGGTCATAAACAAACAAAGACCAAGATACCTTGGTTATAGTTCTACCCATGTTTCATAGGTGTACCGTGTTTAATTTGATTAAACAAGTTCAAGATTAAACTATTTGATATTTTGATCTCAACTGTTGAACCAAGGTCATGGGGGCCTATATAATTTATTTCAACAAATTCATGTCTACACTATACATCATTATTTAACTAGGCTGATTATTGGTGGGGCAGCCTGACAATAAGAGACCATGTATGTTGACATGGATTGTGGGGGTAAACCATGTTATAACCCTGCTTTGATCCTTCCCTGGAAGTAGAGTTCAGTGTGTAGCGACACAGCTTTGTGGAACACAGTTCATAATGGAACAGTTCTCTGTGCGATAACATCAGCACTGCCCTGAGTGAGAGCTGTGGTTTGTTGCTAGTGTGCCTATTATTAAGCTTGTATAGGACTTTTCAGGAAACCTCAATGCGATCTTGGAGCATTAATAAACAACCAACTGACGCTTTTAGAAGTCTCTGAATGCTGCATCCTCTGAAGATGTAGAGGGTCTGGTTTGATTGCAAAGAGTTTGTCAGATAATGGTGACAGTCTGCTGATAATCTTGTAGAGATTACGCCTTGAAAACAGCCCCTTTATATGATTCCTCTGACATGTTCCAGAATTGCAGCCTGTCAACTTCCACAAAACTGTTGCATTCCTTCCATCATCTTCTATTCCTCACAATTTAGGCAACTCCTCAAAATATTTTTTCTTAATGATCAGGAAGATGTAGAAATGTAGGAAGAGTGGGTCATGTTTAGTGGCATTTTTTCAGTCAAAATCATTATTAACACTACAACGAGTTAAGTGAAAATGTGTATGTCATATATGTATATCAATATGCAAATCTTTCTCCCAAAAACATAAAAAAGTACATAGCATATCAGTCCAAAAATATAAATATAGGATATTTTTCTAGGCACATCAAAGGACCTTATTATTATAATGTAAAAAGTTGTAGGAAGTGTATTTACAATGTTGTGTATATATATATATATATATATATATATATATATATATATATATATATATAGCTCTGCAAAAACAACCCAAGAGCCATCTATTAGTAGAAAATATTTATTAGTATTTATTAGTATATAACAACTGGCATAAATAATAAAAAAATGGGCATCCAGTCTGTCACATTGCTGTTGGGCGATTTTATGCCACTCAAAATTATTCAAGTAGCTTGGCTTTGTTTTATTGCTGGTGACCATCCTTCCTCCTCCTGATCAACAAATTCCAGAGGATTTCAATGGGTTTCACGTCGGTAGATTGGGCCGGCCATGACAGGGTCTTGATCTGGTGGTCTACCATCCACAACTTGATTGACCTGGCTGTGTGGCATGGAGCATTGTCCTGCTGGAAATAAACAATTCTTAGAGTTGGGGAACAGAAGGAAACGTGTTCTTCCAGGACAACCTTGTACTTGGCTTGACTCATGCGTCCTTCACAAAGACAAATCTGCCCAATTCCAACCTTGCTGAAGCATACCCAGATCATAACCAATGCTCTGCCAATTTTCACAGGTATCTAAACACTGTGGCTTGTAGGTCTCTCCAAGTCTCTGTCTAACCAATAGATGACCAGGTGGTGAGCAAAGCTGAAAAATGACTTGTCAGAGAAGACCACCATACTCCATTGCTTTATGGTCCAATCCTTATGGTCTTTTGCAAACTTCAGCCTGGCTTTTCTTTGTTTCTCATTGATTAAGGGATTTTTTCTAGCTTTGCACGTTTTCAGCCCTGCCCTTAGGAGCCTGTTTTGAACCGTTCTTGCTGTGCACTTCACCCCAGCTGCTGTTAGCCATTCTTTTTGTAGGTCACTTGATGTCATCCTACGGTTGTTGGGTGGCATTAGAATGAGTTGATTGTCATTTTGGTCAGTGGACAGTCGTTTTCACCCTCTGTCAGTCTGTGGCTTTTTTGTCCCCAATGTTTGTTGCTTGACCTTGTTCTCATGAACCACCATCTTGGAAGCAACCTGATGCTCATTATATCCCTCTGCCAGTAAAGCAAGAACTTAATCCTTCTTTTCCTCATTCAAAGTTTTTTCTTTTCAACTATTTGTCATGCTGCATAATATTCTTTTAATAAAAATGACCTTTGAGGTACTGCTTGTACGGATTTTGCCATTCAAGTGATCCTTTTGCAAGAGGATAATGATGACCACAGCCATGTTTTTTATACTTTTCCTTTTAAAATGAGATTTGATTAAGGTAAACACCTAATCAGTACCTCATTAAGCAAAATGAGGTGTGCCTGTGTTGGAATTTAACAGACACTGGAATATGTCACGTTGGCGCTGGATCAGCCTTCCTCCCTGATCCAGTGTTTGGTGTCTCCCTCCTACTGACACCTGTTCCTGCCACCAGGGCTGAACGAGGTCCCATGAGGACATGAACTAAGCACGGTGCACCTGTGTGTCATTTGGGAATCAAGGTGGGGTATTTAGGCTGCAGGTTTGCACTAGGGCCGTGTTGGTTATTTTCTATGAAACTTATAGGAATCTACAACAGGTTATGTGTATTCTGGGGTTTGTTTGTTTGTTTGTTTGTTTGTTTGTTTGTTTGTTTGTTTGTTTGTTTGTTTGTTTGTTTGTTTGTTTGTTCTTCTAAGTTGTCTTGTTCACGTTCTGGTGTTTTGTTTCTGCTTTCTGCATGTTGGATTTCGTTTGGGAAGTGCCACTAAAAAGAGCATGTATTCAAAGGAGGCCATGTTTGTGTCCTGGCATTTGCTTCCATCATTCTCAAAAGTTACATAATGGAATGGCTGCCATACATGTAGAGATGATGATTTAAGAAAAATTAGGAGCTGTGTATAAATGTTTAAGTAGCTCCAAAAAAATTAAGAGGCCACTGCACCTTTTCTTTTCCAAAAAAGTCACATAGGAAGGTTTGGAGTGAGGACGAGAGGTTCAAATGAAGAGACCATTGCAAATTGAATGCTTCTGTTAGAAAGGAAAGAAAAAGGTGCAGTTGTCTTAAAAAAAAATCCGAAGCTGTAAATATAAGTGTGTATATATAATGTTGACAAGTCGTATGAAAGGGGTAACCTCACAAACAGCTGAGTATTCTTGAGGAAAGATTTAAAGAAACATTTCACCCTGGGGGCCCCTTAAGTGGTTTATATCATGTGATTACTGCTCTGGCCAAGTCCTGCTCCTAAAACAACTTTTTGTATTATTCCTCTTTTTTGTAAGTTTGTTTTTATCCTCAGCAGATAATCTAGCTAGGTAGGTAACTCATTTCACACAACACCTCAGTCCTGAGGACTTTCCCACCAAGAAAGAGGTCAGATTAATAACTTTCAAGATGTGTTCTTACATGGTGATTTTGAACCTTATATTTGAACCTGAATAGGCTAAAGAAAATGAGTTAAAGAGTGGGACCTAGATATTTTTACTACATAATTTCTACTGCTGATAACCTTGTGAAATACAGGTGATGGTTACATAATTAGAATATCATCAAAAAGTTGATTTTTTTCAGTAATTCAATTCAAAAAGTAATACTTGTATAATGTATACAGTCATTCCACACAGACTAATATATTTCAGGTGTTCATTCCTTTTCATTTTGATGATTATAACTGACAACTAATGAAAACCCCCAAATCTGTATCTCAGAGAATTAGAATATTGTGAAAAGGTTTAATAATGAAGACACCTTGGTGCCACACTCTAATCAGCTAATTAACCCAAAACACCTGCAAAGGCCTTTAAATGGTCTCTCAGTCTAGTTCTGTAGGCTACACAATCATGGGGTAGACTGCTGACTTGACAGCTGTCCAAAAGACGACCATTGACACATAGCACAAGGAGGGCAAGACACAAAAGGTCATTGCTAAAGAGGCCGGCTGTTCACAGAGCTCTGTGTCCAAGCACATTAATAGAGAGGCGAAGGGAAGGAAAAGATGTAGTAGAAAAAAGTGTACAATCAATATGGATAACCGCAACCTGTAGAGGATTGTGAAACAAAACCCATTAAAAAATGTGGGGGAGATTCACAAAGAGTGGACTGCAGCTGCAGTCAGTGCTTCAAGAACCACCACGCACAGACGTATGCAGGGCATAGGTGTCAGCTGTCGCATTCCTTGTGTCAAGCCACTCTTGAACAAGACACAGCATCAGAAGCGTCTCGCCTGGGCTAAAGACAAAAAGGACTGGACTGCTGCTGAGTGGTCCAAAGTCATGTTCTCTGACGAAAGTAAATTTAGCATTTTCTTTGGAAGTCAAGGTCCCAGAGTCTGGAGGAAGAGAGGAGAGGCACAGAATCCATGTTGCTTGAAGTCCAGTGTAAAGTTTCCACAGTCACTGATGGTTTGGGGTGCCATGTCATCTGCTGGAGTCGGTTCACTGTGTTTTCTGAGGTCCAAGGTCAACGCAGCCATCTACCAGGAAGTTTTCGAGCACTTCATGCTTCCTGCTGCTGATCAACTTTATGGAGATGCATATTTCATTATTTCATTACAACAGGACTTGGCACCTGCACACAGTGCCAAAGCTACCAGTACCTGGTTTAAGGACCATGGTATCCCTGATCTTAATTGGCCAGCAAACTCGCCTGTCCTTGACCCTATAGAAAATCTATGGGGTATTGTGAAGAGAGAGATGCGATACGCCAGGCCCAACAATGCAGATGAGCTGAAGGCCACTATCAGAGCAACCTGGGCTCTCATAACACCTGAGCAGTGCCACAGACTGATCGACTCCATGCCACACCCCATTGCTGCAGTAATTCAGGCAAAAGGGGCCCCAACTAAGTATTGAGTGCTGTACATGCTCATACTTTTCATGTTCATACTTTTCAGTTGGTCAACATTTCAAAAAATATTTTTTGTATTGGTCTTAAGTAATATTCTAATTTTCTGAGATACTGATTTTGGGGTTTTCATTAGTTTTCAGTTATAATCATCAACATGGAAAGGAATGAAAACTTGAAATACATCAGTCTGTGTGGAATGACAGTACACATTATGCAAGTTTCGCTTTTTGAATGGAATTACTGAAATAAATCAACTTTTTGATGATATTCTAATTATTTTACCAGTACCTGTATGTTTAAATACAGAAATTAGCATTTGGACCAAGATGTCAAATCAGTCTGTAAATTCCATGAATGTGTGTCTTGCTTATTGCTAAGCAAAGAGAAGATGCAATAACTCAATACTACTTATTTTGGCTGGATTTAAAATCAACAGTAACATTTTCAGGTACAGTATGTGGCTAGGAATCTTTACTTGTAAAAACAAATTTTTAGATATGGCTAATGTAGTTAAAATTTGAATTATACTGTACTACAACATTGGACAGCACTGTGTTTGCCTGTTAAACTATGCTTGATAGACAAGGATCTGTCTGCCTTTATACTGTACTTTAACAAACGTTTTTATCCATCTTTAAACAACTTAAATAAACACAAATGTTGTTCTGACTTAATTCTTACTACTGAACATTTACTTGTCATCCTTAATAGAATTAACATCTTGATTAAATGGATTAGATGAAAAAACATGAAATCAGTTGTCAACATACAAAGAAAATTTGAATTAATTATTTCTGTACACTGTAAACATTTTGGTGGGTGTTTTGACAACTTTGGAAAGATAATTGTGACGATAACCTCCTGAGCATGTACAAACCATCAGTGTTAACATTTACCTATATGTATTCCTCTAAACAAATAGTGAAACATCATAGAATTCACTTGTCAAATGGAAATCCTCAGTGGAAATCCTTTTTCCCCTTCAAGAATCACTTATTCTTTTTAATAAAAATGTTCTTAATTGACACAAGTTCAGTCTTTCCCTAGACACAGTGACTAGCAGTAGTCATATATTAGATACCAGCAAATAACAAGAGTTCAATTAGTCATTATGGCTCCACGAAGAATCAAGACACTTCTCGAAAAGGTCCTCATTGTTTCTCTAATCCTTATTCTCCATATGGAAAGTAGTGCACTATATTTGGATCAGTGTGTCGTTTAGGATGCAGCCTTAATGCACTTAGCCTTTAATTGGCCTTGACACTTTATTGTATTCTTCCCCACTCTACTCCATCCCAGGGGACCGCAGGGCCAAGGCCGGTGCCTATGTGGCGAAACCCGAATCCAATCAAGGCCATGGACTTCCATAACACCCAGCCTTAAAGACCTGGGCTTTGTCCCAAATTGCAACCTATTCCCTATATAGAATAGTGTTTTATATAGGGGGAAGGGCTCAATTTGGGCCGTATGCCTACTGATTGTGCCCTGTCAGAGGTATTAGCCACTGAAAGCGGTTGATGGTGGGTTCACTTTCACAGCAAAAAGCAATAACTTTTTGTGTTAGGCAGAAAACGCCTATTCAGTTGTTCGGTTGCTAGACAAGAACAGATGTGGTCACTACATTTAACCCCCATTCCAAAGATCCTGTTAATGTTGCACAATCCAATACAGTGAAATGGGTCTCAATAAATTGGTCCTTTGCCGCTATTTGTCAGAGTTCCCATAATGTTGTTTCTTTGTGATTCACCATTGTCTTTAGATTCAGTAGGGAAAAACAACTCTAAGACAAAATAATTAGTAAAATATATTCATCCATAATCTTCAAATTATGTAACAAATTAAAATTTTAGTATGGCTTTGTGTAAACAATTACAATAAATTATTTGTAAAATAAGGATTTATTTGTAACAATGCAGTGTTTTTGGTATGGGATTACCAAGGGGTTAATTCTGTCTGCCCTGGGCAAGTTGAAGGCCTTATCTTCATAGCTGAGATAACTGTCATCTATGTTAAATAACATTTCTTACAATTGCAGACATTGTGTTATGATAAGAAATGTTGCAGTGTTTTAGATTGTAGTCAGACACTAAATCCCACAGAAAAACTGTAGGGTTGAAGAGGAGAGTACACAAGGACCAAGGACTCTAAAAGTTCTGGAGAGATTCTGCATGTACGAATGGTCTCAGATCCCTCCTATTAAAAGGATCATTTGGCACAGATTCATATCTGGGTATAACTCCACTTACCCTGAGTTATTCCTGAAGGCCCAGAGTCACTTTTCAAAACAATCCATTATTTATCTCTGTCCCAGTCTGTAATTAGCATTATTATCTTCATAAAAATTCATGAATGGATACGGTGCATCCCGTTTAACAAAAGCTGCATCGCAAGTGGAAAACAACTCAAACTACATTTGGTAATCCATTGCACTAGCATCACATTTTTAAACTGTTTACTGACAAAAGAGCCTGTGGAATTTGGTGACTTCCAACTGGCACTACTGAACTATTTCCCATAGTCATCATACACAGCTTCTATTTGTCAGCAATGATGTAATCGACTTGGGTGTGAACTTGAATCTCAACAAGCTACATGAAGATAGGTAGATTTGCTAGCTGGCCCATTTTTGTCAGTGGATTTCAGCAATGAGGTAAATGCTACATTAATGTTTTGTTTGCAAAGGTGCAAGGGACAGTACAATCCAAATCACACACAGATGTTTTACATCAGCTCAATATACACCCGAGAAGTCCACAGAATGCAGTATAGACGTCGACAGCTCTTCGGCAAGACGTAAAGGAGACAGCGATTTTTCTCTTATGCCCATGTTTGACTGATGCTTCTCCGTTGACATTAAGCCGACATTTAATAGCTCTACATCCAACGTTTAATTGATCTACAGCCGTCGTTATATTGGTCTACTAGTGCACTTCTTTTAATAAGTGGACAGTGATTATGATTATCATCCGGCATTTTTATCCATTACATCTGCTCCGGAGGCAGTGGTTTAGACCTCTAGATCACACTAAGCCACGCAAATGTGATTTCTTACTCACAGACTTTCTAACACCCGACAAACAGCTTGGTAATCTTATTCATAATGGGGATGTATGTCCTCTCGGAGGCCCTGGTCAGATAACTTACAGCCCCTCTGGGCTTCTACACTGCCTGATCCAAGGCCTCTCCGCTGGGCATTACTTGGCATGGGTGTCTTTCCTTGGCATGATTCATGGAGCAAGGCACAGCTGAAGGGACAGTTGGAAATGTGAATTAATATTTTGAAGTTTGATTCCAGTCACCACATCATCCATCTATTATCTTCATAATTTTTTCATAATATTATCCCCTAAGACCAAACTGCACATCTGCCCATCATTGTCCTTTTTAAAATCAAACAAAGCTCACCTTTAAAAACAAAATGATTTCATTTTAACCTATTTTTGTGGTTGCACTCTGAAGTGTGCCTGACAAACTCTTTCTCACCAAGACAACCCAGTGTGGCTCCCAAGTGGCAACCTATTTACTACCCAGATCGCTCTATTGGCCCATGGTAAATCCAGTAAGGAGATGACTGGGGACATAACCACACGCTCCTGTCCAGCCATGTCACCACCCTCGAGGCATGATGGGGCAGACAGGGCTCAACGTTATATCCCTGTGGGGAGCCACACAGCTCCAACAGCCCCCAGTTAACCGTGGCAACATGTGCGTGTGCATGCACTCGGCTTGACAGCAGCGCTCGGAACCACATCAAGATGTGGGAACATAAACATCGAGCAAACTGGCGAGGGCCAAACAAAAAGCTACACCCAACCAACCACCCACACACACTCCCCTACCCACCCATACACACACCCAGATACCCACCCACATGCACACACCCACACAGGACTGGTGTTGCAAGATTCAACATGTCCTGCCATGATGTGTGGTGCTGTGATACACAAACCCTGTTGGCTCTCTCAGTCATCACAGCTTCACACTGACTAAAGCTACTTATCGTTTTCTGATAGATCTGCTGGTATCACAATAAGAGATGGCTCCAGGCTATATACCTGTGAGCTCAGCCTGTGGCGTTATCTTTAGTTATACACCAACATAGACCTATGTCCTGTTTCAGTAGTTACAAAATGCCCAGTGGTTACCCTCTGCGGTTGTGTCCACCAGAATATTAAACTCTTCTGCAACCCACTCAATGCTCACCTTCCTTCACTACATCTGTTCTCGTCCTCATGAAACTGTAGGCTGCAGTTAGAGCCAAAGGCCAATTTTTATGTCAGCAGGCGAGGGAGTGGCAGAGAGTTGATTTGAAGGGAGGTATGGGGCCTGGGGTCATTTGAACTTTGGCTGAACCGCTTCTGGGACCTGAGCTCTTTCTTTTTCTTTTCCCCTGAGATGGACAGAGTGAGAAAGATAGTGGGAGTGAAAACAAGCCCAAGAAAGAGAAAATGTATATTAGTAAGAAAAGAGAGAGAAAAATGTATAATAACCATCTCAATCGATGTACAGAAGGCTAGCAGATTCTGGTTGTCATCATGACATGTTACCAACTGTCTATTAATAATTTGGATGGACAAATAATGAATTTTTTTTTATTTTTTGCCTAACAATCATGAAATAATTACATTTTGGAGGCTATTTTGAGTCAATTTCTTTGGTAGTAGAGTAATGCAACAGTTTGACCACACTCAGGGGGTTCTGCTTTCAAAATACTCTGATGTGAAAAAATGTATACGGATTAAAATGAAGTGATTTAAACTGACAGATGGGAGACAGCGAAACGAATGTCTGAACCAATGCCCCCAATAGAGACAGTTGATACTTTCCGGAAGATTCTGGAATCCACCTGCTGGGTCAAACGCAGGCACACCTGCCTCCCCAGGGGACCTCGTCAGAGGAAGCATTTAAGGGCCCCCAGGGAGCACCTCAGGGGAAAGGCCGGTAAATGCAGAAGCATAGGCAATGAAGAGGACATAATTGGAATACAGAGTAGGAGGAAGACGGAGAGGAGATGGAGGGTGCGGTAGCAGCCGCCACAGCTACACACACTAGAACCCATTTCTCTCCAACCAGCTGCCTCTTGGTTGCCTCCATGTTGCCCCCCCCCCCCATTAGACCAATCAAAACAGAAATACACACACGCTGCACACGTAAACAAATGAATGAACCAAAAAGCAGTTCTTGAAGTGATTTTCACTCAGGCGTGTGCTGCATGAGCCGTGACAAGTGCTGTGACTGTGACTAATGCTCGCAAGTGTGACTGCCACACTTGAACTGTACACTGTAAGTCTGCTGTAGCAACTGGTTGGATGGACAGTTTGACATATAAAAATATCCCAGCAGATTTTGCTGTTCAATAAGAAAAAAATTCAATAAATGGAACACAGACACCCGAATCTGGAGAGAGAAAAATTTTAGAAGGTGAGACAGAGAAATGGAGAGGCACATACTCAGGCTGAGAAAGAGCAATCTGAAAGACCTGGATGTCACAGCTGTTGCTGTCTTTGCCATCATAACCCACACACACACACACACACACACACACGTTAGCTTGGCTGCCGTTGTGGTCATTAGAAGTCACTAGGCACCTCAACCTTTACCTGTGATGGGTACCTGCAAGCTCGATCATGAGCAACGTAATAGGAAGCAGAAAGGCTAAATTGTAATTGCAAAACCATTGTTTACTAGCACTGAGAAGAATCTTCCAGAACACAAATTTCCTATTTCAAGTCATTTAGGATACATTCGAGGGATACCTACATTTTTCCTATATCTTTGAATCAAATTACTAAATGTTTCAGGGCATTTCCATCCTGAAAAAAATCAAAATGTTAGATCTTAGAACAAATCGCTAATAAAGGGCAAAGTAGGACAAGGACTTCTTTGTGTTGTTTGACATTTCAGAAGCGGTCCTCGATGTTTGGCAACAGGATGTGTTGCTGCCCACAGGATCAATACGATACAACACCGACTGGTCTCAAACGTCGAAGGATATCTATATCATAGCTCATTGTTCATACAGTGTACAGATGGCAAACATTTTTCGAGCAAACATATCAATCAATATCTGAAGCTTAATGAGTCCAGTAGCAACAGAACATGCACACAGTGTTCCTGGGGCTTGGACGGCTTGTTTAGGCAATCAGTGTACACACTATATGGACATAGATACCACTGCAAAGACACCCACGTGAATGGAAAAAGCTACATGTTTATCTGAAATCCATATTTATGTCTTTCCTTCCTGTCTGGGATGTCTTATACACCTACGTCTGCACCAGTCATGTATCTTCCGCAGGGGTGGGCAAAATGCAACCAAAGGGGACAGATCCAGCTGGAGTAAACAAAACATAGCAAAGAAAACATTACCGATGACTGGTTTATGTCTAAACCTATTTAGACATTGATAATGTACCAGTAGACATTATAATAACTGCTCTTTTCTAGGCTCCATATTGACACCAAAAATGTACTTTATGTGCATCCATCCATGAATTTCTAAATCCGATGTTGCCCTTGAGCAAAACACATCATCCCACTCCTGATATAAAGAAACTTCAAATAGCTGAAATGAAACAACATACTGACATAACTTAATCGCTAAGAGCAAAATGTGGATGGGACATTAAACTTTAGATAATGCTTCCGGATATTACATATAAATGGTTGCTAAGCATTTAAGACTGGTATAGCATATCATTTACATTGATTAACAGTTAATGTACCTATGGCCTGCATCAGCATAGTATGCCTAGGACCGGTATAGTGGGACTGACATGGATCAGGTCGCCACAAGGAACTGAACAACATCTGTCCTTGTAATTGCCGGATGATATGATTACCCATGCAACCAATCCACTCTGATACGTCCCCTTTTAGAACATTCTAGGTGCTGCTAGAATGAAATGCTGTGAAACAATCACGTACATATGTGCATGAGCGCGCTTCCCCTTACAGACATACAAAAATGTGTGGGTGGACAGCAGGCTTCTCTGGGCAATCTGTGTTACACTACGTAAATGAAATCAAAGCCTTTACACAAGACACTTGCCACCTCTCAGTCTTTCTGTCATTCTCTACTTGCTGCTCACGACCTTGTTGTCATTACTTAAGGAGCAAACCAGCAGGGAATTAGGCTGATGAGTGACGTCATTTGAAGGTTATCAGAATGAACTGCAGCTCCACAGTTGCTTCAGACTTACGATAATGATTCCCAACATAGTACACAGACATAGGAAGAAAGTAGGAAATAGGTTTTGATTTGGGCTGAATAAGGATAGAGGAGATAATGACTGAGCTCTCGAGTGAAGCGCTGATTTTAATAATAAGCGGACACAGAGCTGAACATGACATAATTGGTCCTGTGGGAAGAGGAATTGACCCAAGTCATTGTGTTAACAATCTCTCTCAACTGTCCACACACAGAAACACTTACTGTTCTCAGAGTCAGTGTATCTAACAAGAGACAGAATCTAACCAAGAGAATTCCCTAAAGTGGAAATTCACACAAAGAAGAGCCAGTGGTGGCTTAAGCTGTACCAGCCACTGCCTCTGGTGCACTGCTTCTGCATGGGTTTAAATACAGCCCAGGGCTCTTTCAGGAAACAAACATGGTCTTTCATTTTTCACTACAGTGTCTATCCTTTAACATATCATATATACATATTTCTACTTCAACACATACATACATATGTTTACAATGTACCACATATAGTTCTTCAAACAACAAGAATGTACACTGATGAGCCAAAACATTATAACCATCTGTCTTATATGCTGCCATGGCATGGACTCTACTAGACCCCTAAAGATGTCCTGTGGTATCTGGCACCAAGATATTTGCTGCAGATCCTTCAAGGCCTGTAAGCTGAGAGGTGGAGCAGCAGTGGATCTGCTTGTTGGTCCAGCACATCCCATCAGATTGAGATCTAGGGAACGTAAAGGCCAGGGCAACACCTTAAACTCTTCATCGTGTTCCTCAAACCATTCCTTAACAACGTTTGAACATTATCCTGCTGATAGAAGCAACTGCCATCAGGGAATTCCACTGCCACGAAGTGGTGTACCTGGTCTGCAACAATGTTTAGGTGGGCGGCACGTGTCAAATTGACGTCCACATGAATGCCCGGACCCAGGGTTTCCTAGTAGAACATTGCCCAGAGCATCACTCCCATTCGACGGTAGACAGGGGTCATCATGAGCACTCTGATCGGTCTATCGCTACACAGCCCTATACACAGCAGGGTGCAATGCGTTGTGTGTTGTAGCACATTCCTCCCATAACCAAAATGAAAATTCTCTGCGATCTCCTGTCAGTTTGGACTTGATGAGGTAGTCTTTGTTGCCCTCAATGAGCCTCGGGTGCCCAACGCCCTGTCGACAGTTTGTGGTTTGTCCCTCCCTTGGACCACTGTCAGTAGGTACTCACCACTCCTGACCAGGAGCACCCCACCAACCTTGTCGTTTTAGAGATGCTCTGACCCAGTTGTCTGGCCATAACAATTTGGCCCTTGTCAGAGTTGCTCAGGTCTTTACACCTGCATCCAACACATTGACTATGAGAACTGAATGTTCGCTCACAATCTAATTGACCCTGAACTTGACATGTGCCCTTGTTGGGACATGATCAATGTTATTCGCTGTAACTGGGAGTTGTCATAATGTTTTGGCTCATCTGTGTATACATAAAATAATGTAAGCAGGAACTGTACAAAACAAACAACAAGTATAAACAACCAAAAAACTCTTACATGTTGTAATTGATATTAACTTAAAAGAAATAAACCAAACACAGGGATACATTATAAACATATATGTTTAAAGTGGAACTTCAAATTTTACCTACATTATAACCTTTGAGAAAAGTCCACCTACAGGTGGGAGATTGACCATCTGGTGTCCTGGTGCAGTCAGAACAACCTGAAGCTCAACGCCCTAAAGACAGTGGAGATGTCAGTGGATTTCAGGAGAAACCCAGCGGGCTTCTACCCCAATCTCCCTGGGTGGCTCCGCAGTCAACTCAATGCAGTCCTTTCCCTTTCTGGTCACCACCATCACCAAACATCTCAAGTGGGAGCTGAACATCACCTCGCTTACAAAGAAAGCACAGCAGAGGATTGACTTTCTGCAGATGCTGAGAAAGTTCAACATGCCAAAGACCATGATGGTGCATTTCTACATGACTGAGTCCATCCTGACGTCCTTCGTCACCATCTGGTATGCTGCAGCCATTGCCAAGGACAAGGTCAGACTGCAGTGCATCATTCGCTCTAAAGAGAGGCTGACTGGCTGCAATCTGCCATCTCTACAAGACCTACATACCTTCAGGACACTGAGGGAAGCAACACTGATTGGGGCTGATCCCTCTCATCCTGGAAATGGACTAGAAAGTTGAGGTCTATCAGGACCAAAACCTCATGCCACAGTTTCTTTCTTACAGAAGAAGACCTCAAGAACATGCCCCTGGAGCCAAACTGACTTTAACCCGCTCCCCACACACACACAGAACCCTTAACTGGACAATTCTTTCACCTGACATATTTGTTTGTATATTTGTCATTTAATAATGCTCTGTCCACTATTCTTACTGTATTTGTTTTGATTTCTTTTGTACAAAATTGCTGCACCAACAGACCAGAACAAAGTTCTAGTTTGTTGTGAAACTTGGCAATCTAAAAAAAAATTTTTTTTAATAATGTATTTTTAAATGTTAATCCGATGTGGGAGGTTTGGGGGATTTCACAGAACATCTCTTTGAATTATTGCATTATTAAATGATATGTATAATTTATATTATGAAAGTGGCACACACTGTTATACAGAAGGATTAATGGAAAGATTTATCATCATATTAGCTTGATGTTTCAGTTCATTAAGGCAGTTTTTATAGTGCTGAGGGGCCAAAAATCATCTGGTTTCACCACTTTAAAATCGTCCAAATGTTCTGCATGAAATGCTCTTTTGATAACGCCAAAAGGAATGTGTTCCTCTTCAAACCCACTCCTGCACCGGAGAAAGCCCATCACCATTCAATGTAATACTGCTAATTGTACAGGAAGATGAATGAGAAAAGAAGGAGAAAACAATAATTATGGCCACACTACTGATCCCTTTTCCTTGGTTTAATGTAAACCAGTGCGCACACACACACACACACACACACACACACAAACAGGTTTGTACAGCTAACCTCATGGGGACCAGAAAATAGAAACTGCATGCTCCCTTACCCTAATCCTAACCTAACCCTAATCTAACCCTAACCCTAACCTTAACCTCAATAAAGTCACATTTATGCCTAAACTTTACCTTGGTGTAATGCCTAACCTTAACCCTCAACTTAACCAACAATGCCTTGAACTTAAAAAAAAACAATTCTAACTCTAAAATCAATTGTAAGTTTGACCCTAAACATAAACCCTGAGCCAGAAATTGACTTTTGCCTCATGGAGTCCAATTTCTTGTTGTTTTATTATACTCATTGGGACATTTGGTCCCAATGAGTATAGTTAGACCTAAAACACACACACCCACAGAGTCGGGACATGGTCCAAGGTGATCTCCATAGGAGCAGAACAAGGAACCCTGAGTAGCTTCCTCGGACCTTAGATCCCAGTTCTGTATGAAGCACTGATTGACCAGCGGGAGAACAAAAGTGACCCTTGTTTAAATGGCAGCCTGCAGGATCAGGCAGCAGAACAGCATCCAATTAGCACTTAAGTGAATTAAAATGTACAATATTTGCAACGATTAATGTATCCATGCACATTTCTCGCCCTATAAACCATAGAAACTAGCTTCATACCCTAGGGCTAGGCAAGAGGGCTTGTCGTGTGCTGAAGCAGGATTTCACACGGTTACCAGCGGGCATCTAGACATCAATAACATTGTTTCTTTTACAGCGTCAGATTGGGTTGCTCTCCAGACAGGCATGGGATGACAAGCATGGGAGGACAAGCACAGGATGACGAGAAGTGACAAGAAGTTGGCATGACAACACAAATAGGACTGTGCCACTAAGGCAATCCTGCATTTACCCATCCAGCGCTCAGATCCAAGCGGGCTCCGTCTACATTATTATCAGCCTCAAAATGAAATGAAATTGGATGAAGGGAGGAAATGTGTAACTTAAGGGATTTCCTTTATTTTTTCTCGCATATACACTCTTGGTAGATGTCGTAAACTCTGTTAACACGCGGTCTTTCTGTGATATTCTTTCATATTGCATTACCCTGTAAATCTTAAATCAAACAACAAGAGAAATGCAGCGGCTTCGCAGTCCTCTGAAGGAGAGGTGTTATCGCATGCAACATCGTGAAACAATGCTCTCCATAAAAAGAATGAAATCACCCACGGGGCTAAATGTCTGGTGTGTTTGGATGTGCGAATGTCAAACAAATTTTGCGAACACAAAGATTAAAAGGAAGTCATACATTCCCCATGAATTATCTGACAAATTCTGGCTTGGTGCTTTTACATCCATCATATCAATAACTCATGCTCAGGGGAGAGAGAATTAAATAGAGATAGAGAAAAAAGCACAGGGAGAGAGCCAGAGAGACAAATGGGAGAGAGAGATAAAAAGAGAAAAATGGATAGAGAGATAAAGTGAAAGAGGGAGACAGAAAAGATGATAAACCAGAAGGAAACAGAGACAGAAAAAGAAAAAGCAGGCGTGACGGACAGAGGAACAGGAAGAAAAGAGAGAAGATATCATAATGCTTGTAATTCCAGTTGAGGTTTACATCACCATGGGGACCATGGAAATTGAGAGCATGTTCTTTTTTAAAATATGGAAATGCATGAACTCACTACTGGAACTTGCTCCAGATAGGAGTGCCTGCAAAATGACAAAATGTTAATATAATGAATGAGCTGGTATTCAGGCTTTCTTCCCAAACACAAACAGAAATCACAGAGACCCAGAGCTGCAAAACCCAACCTAATCATAAGATACAAAGAAAACAAGTTGACATACTGGAAAGAATCAATAAAAAGCAGAACAAGTTTGAATGCTAACTTTCCCTAAAAAGAAAGACACAGTAGCAGAATATCTGACCACTGTGACTGACCCATAATTAAGCAAGCAAGCAAGTTTATTTATATAGCACAATTCATACATAGAAGCAATTCAATGTGCTTTACAGTGAAATAGAAAACAGTTTACACAGAGGTAATTCCTCTGATAGCACCAGAACTTGCATTACAATTGGTAAAATATAGCAGAATATACATTTACTAACATAATAAATTAAGAAGAGAAATATAAAATACAGCATTATAATAAAACATAGAATACATAGAATTAAGGAAAACCTTAGCTATGTAAAGACTCCGTAAGTATGAAATTGCTAGTAAACGTAACCAATTTTTATTTCTACATCTCTTTGTTTCAGTCTTTTATGCTTTTAGAAAGACAGACTGACAGAGGTGGACTGTCAAACAAATAGATCCCAGTAAAAATGAGAGGAAATGAGAGACAACTTATTTGTCATGATGAAGTGTTGGCTTAGACTGCAGAGATGGCATGAAGTCATCTGTTTGTTATGATTCACCCGTGTGTGTGTGTGTGTGTGGGTCTGTGCATATATGTTTGTGTGGGAGGCATATCCATATGATCATCCTCATGTTGCATGCCAAGGTCAGAAAAGGTTAATGAGTTGCCATAGCAACAGAACCAAAAGCGATGGAGCCCCATTTCCAAATGTCACTAACAGTGGTGGTTAGACAGGCTGACAAAGATTTTATATTCATATTTAATATTTAAATGATCAAAAATGATCATAGCTCTGTGGTAACTTTGGCGGTGTGAAACCATTAATGTAATTAAAATAAACCAAAATTCAGTTTCTTATCCACCCTCCCATAAATATGAAAAACTTGGTCTGGTGTATGGTAACACATAATTCCAAGATCAAAAGACCTACCCGAAGCCCTCAAAATAAAGATTATTGATCCCCACAAGTCTGGATGACAGCTACATTAGCCTGTGTTCTGTCACTGTGACGGTTCGAGTGCCCAGCGTGCGTATAGATGAGGCAGTGAAAGAAATTCTATTAAGTACAGCTGGTTTGATTCTTTATATATGGCTTAGTCTTTTATCAGATACAGATCACGCACCTCACATTCAGTGATACAGAAACAATAATCTGTGCTATGCAGTGGCTGACAAGCACAATCTAAAGCTCGGAAAAAAATTATGAGACCACTCCTACATGTATGGTTACCATTCCATTCTGTAACTGTTGAGACAGGTGGAAACAAACGCCAGGACTCAAACAAGGCCTGAATACATGTTCTTTTTAATAGCAGTTCCCAAACCAAATCCACCATGCAAAAAACTGAAACAAAACACCTGAACAAGATAACTTAGAAGACCAAACAAAACCCAGCATACTCCTATGAGGTTCATAGAGAATAACCAACACGGCCCTAGTGCAAACCTGCAGCCTAAATACCCCACCTTGATTCCCAAATGACACACAGGTGCACCGTGCTTAGTTCATGTCCTCATGGGACCTCGTTCAGCCCTGGTGGCAGGAACAGGTGTCAGTAGGAGGGAGACACCAAACGCTGGATCAGAGAGGAAGGCTGATCCAGCACCAACGTGACATATTCCAGTGTCTGTTAAATTCCAACACAGGCACACCTCATTTTACTTAATGAGATACTGATTAGGTGTTTACCTGAATCAAATCTAAGTTAAAAAGGAAAAGTATAAAAACCACTGCTGTGGTCATCATTATCCTCTTGCAATAAGACCAGTTGAATGGCAAAAACTGTGCAAAAAAAATGTACTTTTCAGAATGACAAATAGGAAAAATAATGGTTCTGTTCTGGCTTTACTGGCAGACGGCAACAGTTAGCATCAGGTTGCTTCCATTCTGAAAATGTCAAAGATGATAGTTCATAAGAACACGGTCAAGCAACAGACATTGGGGACACTGTCCACTGACTGAGATGACCGTCAACTCATTTGAATATCACCCAACAACCATAGGATGACATCAAGTGAGCTATAAAAAGAATGGCAAACAGCAGCTGGGGTGAAGTGCACAGTGAGGACGGTTCGAAACAGGCTCCTAGGGTCAGGGCTGAAGTCGTGCAAAGCTAGAAAAGGTTCTTCATCAATGAGAAACAAAGACTCTGAAGTTTGCAAAATACCCTAAGGATTGGACCATAGAGCAATGGGGCACGGTCGTCTTCTTTGCCCAACACCTGGTTGTCTATTGGTTAGACGGAGACCTGGAGAGGCCTACAAGCCACAGTGTCTCATAACCACTGTGAAATTTGGTGGAGGATTGGCAATGATCTGGGGATGCTTCAGCAAGGCTGGAATCAGGCAGATTTGTCTTTGTGAGGGACGCATAAATCAAGCCAAGTACAAGGTTATCCTGGAAGAATACCTGCTGTCACGTCCTGGCTATGCCCCTAGCCATCTTCGCACTGGCTGCGGCCATAGTCAGGACGTGGCCAGAAGAGATGCCTCTAGGCACCTCTATGTGCTTTGGTCTCCCCAATTGGAGGCAGGTGTTGGTTGTTGCCTCCAATTGGGGAACCTATTTAAGTTGACTGTTAGATCACAGGTGTGTGGTTCATTTTTGGTTTGTCAGCTGAAGGCTATACGACCCAGGCATTAGGGCTGCTTTAAGTTTGTTTGTTTCTTTCACCATTAAACATGGAGAACCAAAACCCTTTTGCCTCTGCCTTTCTGTCCTGGAAACAGACATGACACCTGCTTCCTTCTGCTCTGACAATGTTAATTGACTTTGAGAATAGTTTTTCCAGCAGGTCAATCAAGGTGTGGATGGAGGACCACCAGATCAAGACCCTGTGATGGCCTGCTCAATCTACAGACCTGAACCCCTTTGAAAATCTCTAGAAATTGATCAGGAATGGCATTAATTCACACAACAGCGATGTGACACTGGTGGAGAGCGTGCCAAGACACATGAAAGCTGTGTTTAAAATCCAGGGTTCTTCCACCAAATATTCCCTTGTGAACTTTTCCTAAGTTAAAACATTAGTATTTTGTCATTGAACAATTTATATGAATTAGTTGTATTTGCATTTGGTTATTTTGACCAGTTGTTTTTTTTGAAAAATAAATTCTCTAAATTTAAAATTTGGGAGTAATGAGATCAGTAGTTTATAGAATAAAAGAAAAATGTTCATTTTACTCAAACGCATACCTATGAATAGTAAAACCAGAGAAACTGATCATTTTGCAGTGGTCTCAAAAAAAATGTCAGAGCTGTATACTAAACTAAAGACTGAGTGGAAACAGGTGCGTCCTCTAGATGCACTGCTGGCATCACTCTCCAGGCAGTGGTTAGTACACTGGGGGTGCGCGGAGATGAAGCAGAGCTGCGGTGCCACACAGAGCAGACGTAACATTAAGGTCATTTTTTAAACCAGATGCAAGTGTTAGTATTAGTTCTAAATAGAGTTCAAAGGTATTCATTGGAGCAGCAACAACCTATAAGTCTGGATCTGGCATATCAACCCCTGTGGTTTTCTTACGGTCTAAAACTGATTATGAACCAAATACCTATTTTTCAGTGGACAAACTTAGCGAAACCCTTGGCTCTAAAAGTCAGGGTTCCTACACAAGTATTTGATTTTCTCTGTCATTTAGGGTATAGTCTCTATAAAAAAATCACCTGTTGCAATTTAATGAAAATTTCAGGCATCAGCAATTGCGTTTTGATCAGCAATACGTAAAGAATCCAACACTATCTGTTGTGGCTGTGTGGTGGTGACACAAATCTTCAGGGTCTTTACTGTTTTTCAGAGTTGAAGGACATCCATTGCAGGTAGACAGCATATTTAGATAGTAGTCTGCTTTAGCTTTTCTAATACATTTGTGCTCAAAGGTTTGCATACCCAGGCAGAATTTTTTGCATGGATTTTGAAAATATAATTGATCATGCAAAAAATGTTATTTAAGAATCGTGATCATATGAAGCCATTTATTATCACATAGCTGTTTGGCTCCTTTTTAAATCATAATGAAAGCAGAAATCACCAAATGGCCCTGATCAAAAGTGTACATACTCTTGGATATTTGGCCTTTTAGAGACACAGAAGGTGACACACACACAGCAAGCAAGCAAGTTTATTTATATAACACAATTTATACATAGAAACAATTCAATGTGCTTTACAGTAAAATATAAATAATGCAATAGAATCAAAACAGTCAGATCCATCATCAGCAGATTATTACATTCACACAGAGGTTATTCCTCTGATAGCACCAGAAAGGTGCATTACAATTGGTAAAAGATGGCAAGATATACATTTAATAACAAAATAAATCAAGAGAAACATACAGCATAATAATAAAACATAGAATAATAAAATAGAAATAGAATATAAAAACATAGGAAGCTCTAAAAGCTGTAAGACTAAACAGCGCTGTTATAAAAACATAGGAAGCTATAAGGCTCACAGTGTGGTTAAGTTTAAGAGCTCACGTTAAAAGAGAAGCGTTTTAGTCTGGATTTTAAAATGGACACGTTTGGTGAACGTCTAAGATCATCTGGTAGTTTATTCCAGTTGTGTACAGCATAACTGCTAAACGCAGCTTCTCCATGTTTAGTTTGGACTCTGGGCTCTATTAGCTGACCTGAGTTTATGGATCTAAGAGTCCTGCTCGGTTTATATTCTTCAAACATATCCGAAATGTATTCGGGTCCTAAACCACTCAGAGATTTAGAAACTAGAAGCACCACTATAAAGTCTATTCTGTAACTGACTGGAAGCCAATGCAAAGATTTAAGAACCGGAGTGATGTGCTCTGTCCTCTTGGTCCTGGTTACCAATCTAGCAGCTGCATTCTAAATGAGACAATTTGGTTCATCCAGGTATTTATGTGCTCTATACAGTGACACAGAGAGTCTATTGAGCTGTTGTCATACGGTTTGAGAGCCATATATATTTGAGTATCATTGGCATAGCTGTGGTAGTTAATGATGTTGTTCTGTAGAATTTGGCCCAGAGGTAGCATTTAGAGATTGAACCGAAGTGGTCTGAGATCTGATCCCTGTGGAACTCCGCATGTCATAGCCACCCATCAGATTCATGATTACCAAATTTCACAGCTGAAATTTGCAATTAAAGTTCTGTAAATCATACCTGTATTTTTTTTATTGCAATTATTGTCTGTGTATTAATAGTCAATGAGTTTGTTAGCTCTCACATTGATGCACTGAGCAGACTAGATACTGAACCATGGGGAGCAGAAAACTAATGTATAACAAAGTAATGGAACTTTATAAAGATGTAAAAAGATAAACAAGATATCCAAAGCTTTGCAAAAGCCAGTCAATACTGTTCAATCACTTATTAAGAAGTGGAAGTTTAATTTCTTGATAAAGAGCCAAGGTCAGGTAGACCAAGAAAGACTTGTTCAAAGAACTGTTAGGGATGCAAAGAAAATACCACTGGTAACCTCAGGTTAAATACAGGCTGCTCAGGAAAAAGACTGTGTGGTTGTTTCAAGGAGCACAATACAACGATAACAAAAATGAGCTTCATTGTCGAATTGCCAGAAAGAAGCCTTTACAGCGCTAATGCCAATACAAAGCCCAGTCATGTGCCTGACAACACCTTGACATGCCTCACAACTTCTGGCATACTGTAATTTTGGAGTGACAAGACCAAAATAGTCACATACATAAGCACTATGTTTGGAGAGGTGTCAACAAGGCCTATAGTGAACAGAATACCATCCCCACTGTGAAGCATGATGTTTTGGGGGGTGTGAGCTCCAAAGGCACAGGGAATCTTGTGAAAATGTATGGCAAGATGAATGCAGCATATTATCAGAAAATACTGGCAGACAATTTGCATTCTTCTGCACGAAAGCTGCACGAAAGCATGGGACGCTCTTGGACGTTCCAGCACAACAATGACCCAAAGCACAAGGCCAAGTTGACCCTCCAGTGGTTACAGCAGATAAAGGTGAATGTTCTGGAGTGGCCATCACAGTCTCCTGACCTAATATCATCAAGCCACTCTGGAGAGATCTCAACTGTGCGTTTCATGCAAGACCACCAAAGACCTGGAGGCATTTTTGCCAAGACGGATGGCATTAAGTTTTAAGAACTGTGGGATTCCGTACATTTTTGATCCATGAACAAAATTAATGCAACCAGAAATCAGGGGAGGGCCATCTTTATTCTGCATGAGGCAACGATGTTAACCTTCCATAGTTCTTTCCTTTTTCTCTCCAATGAATACGAAGTGAACACAGACTTTTGTGCCAGGACACATGTGAAGCGGTCAATGGTCATAACCAGCAATTACACAGTCAAATACCCTCCAAAAAGAAAGGTTTATCTTACAAAAGACCCTTGTATGGTATGTTCCAAGCTATGGCCAATGGTCCTATCCATCAAGCCTATGACAGTACATGTGCAACTCCTAGCAGGAGGTATGGGCAGGATGTGTGGGGCCCATCAGTAACAGGCAACACATCCTATCTATGGTCCTTTGTTCAGAGAAAGTCAGCACATCTGTGTTGTGTTAAGTTTCTTATGCCTATTTCTTCTCAGAACTAAGGGTATGCAGACTTTTGAACAGGGGTCAGTTCATTTTTTTCATTGTTGTGACTTACAGTTGAATGTCAATCCCATAAGAAATAAAAGATGTGTGTTTAGAAAAGTGTTTAGCCTGCTCACTCATGTTTTTTTTTTTTACAAATGGTACATATTTGACCAATTCTCCTAGGGTATGCAAACTTTTGAGCACAACTATAACTGAAATACTGCAGTGTTGGTTTGGCCTCAGGAATGGCTGAAATGAACTCAAGGTCACTTTGGTAGAGGTCTCGAAAATATGCAGTTTCACTGTATTGGGGGAGTCCAGGGGGGGGTCTGGGGGTGTCTGAAAATCAGTCAGTATCTGATGTGACCACCATTTGCCTCACGCAGTGCAACACATCTTCGGATTGAGTTAATCAGGTTGTTGATTGTGGCCTGTGGAAGGTTGGTCCACTGCTCTTCAATGGCTGTGTGAAGTTGCTGGATATTGGCAGGACTTGGAACATGCTGTTGTATACACCGATCCAGAGCATCCCGAACATGCTCAATGGGTGACATATCTGCTGAGTATGCTGGCCATGCAAGAACTGGGTTGTTTTCAGCTTCCAAGAACTGTGTACAGATCCTTGCACATGTGGCCGTGCATTATCATGCTGCAACATGAGGTGATGGTCGTGGATGAATGGCACAATGGGCTTCAGGATCTCATCACGGTATCTCTGTGCATTCAAAATGCCATCAATAAAATGCACCTGTGTTTGTTGTCCATAACACACGCCTGCCCATAACTCCACCGCCACCATGGGCCACTCGATCCACAACGTTGACATCAGCAAACCACCCACCCACACGACACCACACACACTGTCTGCCATCTGCCCTGTAAAGTGAAAACCAGGATTAATCTCCAAAATGCCAAACGCCATGGAATGTGAGCATTTGCCCACTCAAGTCGGTTACGAACTGCAGTCAGGTTGAGACCCAGATGAGGAGGACAAGCATGCAGATGAGCTTCTCTGAGACGGTTTCTGACAGTTTTATGCAGAAATTCTTTGGTTATGCAAACCGATTGTTGCAGCAGCTGTCTGTGTGGCTGGTCTCAGATGAACTTGGAGGTGAATATGCTGGATGTGCAGGTCCTGGGTTGGTGTGGTTGCATGTCGTCTGCGGTAGTGAGGCCGGTTGGATGTACTGCCAAATTCTCTGAAACGCTATTGAAAACAGCTTATGGTAGAGAAATGAACATTTAATTCACGGGCAACAGCTCTGGTGGACATTCCTGAAGTCAGCATGCCAATTGCATGCTCCCTCAAAACTTGCAACATCTGTCGCACACTGCCATCTGTGGCAGTGTGATGGAACTGCACATTTTCAAGTGGCCTTTAATTGTGGCCAGCCTAAGGTACACCTGTACAATACACATGCTGTCTGATCAGCATCTTTATATGGTATACCTGTGAGGTGGATGGATTATCTCGGCAAAGGAGAAGTCCTCAATAACACAGATATAGACAGATTTGTGAACAATAGTTGAGAAAAATAGGCAATTTGTGTACACTGAGAAAATCTTAGAGCTTTGAGTTCAGCTCATGATGAATGGGGGCAAAAACAAAGTGTTGCATTTATAATTTTGTTCAGTGTACATCTCTAATGCATACAATCTGGCAATGGTTGCTGATTTGTAGTGGAAAAACTCCACTGGTCATATTTTATCTGGAACATTAGTCAACATATAAATATATCAATATACACTTTATAGGCTCCTCTAAATTTGGCCATGTTAGCTTGGTGTTTAGCTGGGTTAGGAAAACATTCTGTTATTTCAGTGAAAGTGGGCAGAACCAGCTAATGATGGTAGGGCCGTACTTATTTTTTCTGCATTCTGAAAATGAATTTCTGTAGATTTTTTTATTACTAAATGAATGCTCTATAACCTTTCAAGTCCATTTGGTGTAACTTTATCCGCCAATAGTGTTAAAGTGAAGTTAGAGGGTTTACTTGTTTTGTCACATTAATATATATGTACCTCACCTCAAACAATATACACAAATTGGATATTTGCCTTGGCATCCAATTTCGTACATATTAAATCAGTTTTGAATATGTTCAAAAAGTATTTCATTAAATAGCGTGCTGTTAGTAAACAGCCCTTCATTCATCTCCAGAATGTCGTCCCAGTGCAGGGGTCAAGGTTTATGAGACCCAGATCCATTCATATGTTTGGCTAACATCCAAGGGCCTCAAGGGTGCCATGTGAGTTAGCTGGAATGCACCCACACACCACCGTTCTCATATACACACCGTGCACACACGCATGCACTCTGCACTGACACCATGAACCTTATCTTCAACAGAACACAATGGCTGCTTTAAGAAGTCATATTGAATGAATCAATGCATTCAATCAAAACCTCTAAGCTTTTACCATTTTGTCACTTTGTGGCAATAATGGCATTCATCAGTTCAGCAAGAAGGCAATCATTTGACTGCTACAGTAATGTTTTTCCTCCTCAAAATGCTATGCGATTGGCCTTTCACCTGGAACTATTATATGGCCTAACTATTAACAAAAAGAGCCAGCAGAGCTCTGGAAAAAAGTATGGATATATGAGACATATGCTTACCTGCACTAGAGTGATGGAGAAAAGTGTGGAGAAAAAGAGGAACTGGGACACGAAGCTATCTATGAAATGATGTGTATAAAGGGCTGTAATTGCTAGAGACCAGAACCAAAACAACAAACCTTGTCATTGTCCAAATACCTGACTGCACTATAGAATTTTGATATCTACTAAAACTGTAAACGACGAACACATTTGTCAAATAACACAAAGACAGCTATTTATTCTAATATAACATAGGATATATCCTTATAGACACATTTTTCATATCTATCGTTCAGAAGAAACCAAAATTGTATTTGCATTTCAGAAAGAACTAAGACCTGTGGTGTGACCTAAAGTTAACTCCCAAAATGTCAGAGCTCTAAGTTCTCCAACCTCCTATAAGGTAATTTGAATGAGCATCTTTACAGAATCACTGAACAGAAACAGACAAGAGTAAACCACTAAAGCAATTACCATAAAGTTTTTATTTATTGGCAACATCCTACTTTTTTTATTGATGACATGATTGAACACTTACTTTGTAATGGCTGCCAGTATTAACCCCTAGGCTACTGGGTGTCTGAAAGCATATGTGCAAAAGCAGTCCCAGTCAAAAGTAGTTCATTACAAACAAATAGTGTGCTGCTTTTGTCACAAATAACCCAAGAATGTCAGGAGGTAATTTGGAATTAAATCAGTCCAGCTCTCTGCTGCCATCTGGTGTTTATAATGTAAGATATCTGTCTTCGACAACTTGAACAGAGTATCCAATAAGCCACTGGTATATCATTCTGGGTAAAATTCAAACGCACAAACATTTGGTAATGAACTGAAGGGCAATACACAAGTTTGCCACTTACAATACAAGTTGGCACACATTTCAAAACATCAGAAAAACAGGTTGTGCAAGACCTTTGTTACATGCAAATGTATTTTGATGATTATGAGAAGCAGATAATTCTGTAATATTAAGTAAAATTTTAAATCAAATGTCTGAAAATGAAGATGTTTTCATTTACTCACCTAATCCCGAACTCTCAGGGAAGAGGTGTAATGTATTTTTGTCATGAATTGTCGAAACAGCCTTCTAATCTACATAGTGCACTTCTTTAGACTAGAACACCATGGGCTCAATTCAAATGTAGTGGACTATATATGGAATTATGATGTGATTCGGGTTGCAACAGAAGTGCATGTGACCGCAGTGGGAGATACAAAGGCCGTTAACACTTCAACAGTAAAGATCAAACATAACTGTGTACAGTCCAGACAGGGGTTATGAAAATAATGACATTGCAGACTGCTGCAGTTTACTCAAACATATTTCATCAGGTAGTGACACCACAGCCCCTTTAAAGAAAAGATTAGACAATTCCATGGCAAAGCTTTCATGTGGGCAGAAAATTGATATTGAACAAAAAAATATTTTGTTAATACAGCGGTTAATTTGTTAGTCAGACATCATCTTCCAACATGTTCTTCCCGGAAACTTAAAACTGGACAAAAACATAATATGACAAAAAATTATACGCAATGAAAAAACATTTACGTGTTAATCACACAGCTGACGTTTTTTTCTCTATTTTTGGTAGCCTTTTTAACTGTAACTTTCCTCAAATTCCTAGGGTCTTCAAAGAAAATATATAACCTGTATATTTGGGGAAAGTTACTGGAATTTTGCCAACTTAAAGCCAGTGTCATTCACCAACAGGTGCAGCTTATACCAGCTGCTAGTAGTAGAATCACAGTCAGGGCAACCAGGAGTCCCACAGCCACTAAGGTTGCTGTGACGGCCCATACGTAGGTGCCCCTGGAGAAGTCGATCAGCGGGGTTCTCATGGCCAGCCTAACCCTGCGGGCTTTCTGAGAGTCCTGGGGTGGGTACCGCGCCATGTTGACCCCCTCCATGCCCAGGGACTTGACCAGACATGCCTTCATGTGGCTGAGCTGGTCAAACGTGTGCTTCCCATGGTACCTGCCCATTCCACTCTGACCTGTGGGGTGGGTGGTGGGAGGTCATGAAGTGTTAGAGATGTTAGACACCACAACATTCCCCAAAAAATCCCCAAATCCTCTTATCATTATTTCAGGAGTTTTGCAACCCAAGTCCAAAGTCTAGGACGCTGACTACACTGGATACTGAGATAGCGTTTTGGGAGTTTTGGACCATCATTACTGTGACGGATAAAGATGAATGAAAACAACCGTGTGGTTTAATCTAGATCAAACGTGCTGCACCTTAACTAGCTTTAAATAAAAAAAAGCTGAAAGAATGCCTGATCAGCTGTTCTGTTAAAATGAAGCCATAGATTAGAATGCAAGATTAGACGGCCACGGACTAGCAACAAATACACAGCAGCCCATTAGCGGCAAAGCTGGTGGCTCTTAAGCTTTAGAGAGGGTCAGAAGTTGCAAGGCAAAACAATGAAGGCCCTGTGACTGCACTACCAGACATGAGGGGTTAAGTTGCAGTTACAGACATGCAGTTGTATAAAAGGCACACAAACATTATTGTAAACCCAGGAGAACATGTTGATCGTGAAACATTCGCCAGTAAATACAGGCACAGACTGGCTAGCGCCAAATTTGCCAGAGTCGCCAGCAGGTACAGTTCAGACCACCAGCAATAAGAAGGATTGCGGTCAAGGTGACAAAGAGGCCAAAAGCAACAACGGTGGCTGAGACCGCCCAAACATAGGTTCTCCTTGAGAGGTCAACCAGCGGGGTTCTCAAGGCCAGCCTGACCCTGCGGGCTTTCTGATGATTCTGGGGTGGGTAGCGCGCCATGTTGAAATCCTCCATGCCCAGAGACTTGACCAAACATGCCCTGAGGTGGCTGAACAGGTCAAACGTGTGCTTCCCATGATACATGCCTGTTCCACTATGACCTGTGGGAGGTCGGAGGCCACAGGATAAGGGTCAATGGGGGTGGGATTTGGTGGTCGTGACTGTTATGGTTCAGAGGTCAGACGCAAACACAGCATACCAAAGATGTCCAAGGTTTGGTGATTTCCATTGCAATTGATCTCTGATGTGTAAGTAAAGTTACTATGTAACTAACGGGCAATGATGCCTGGGCTAGATAGTGACCAAATGCTGTATGAGGCCGCATCACTACTAAAGGCTGTATCAGATTAGGATGGGGTTGGGGAGGTCATGAAGCCAGAATTAGTTGAAACAATGACCACAGCAGCAAACTATTATAAGTACAGTTTTCATCACTTCAACAATATTATAAAAATAAATACCAACAAAACACCCGATACCCACCTGTGTTCTTTGAAGAGCGTGCTGGCTAGATAGTATAACAAAGCCTTGGCTTAACTTTCCCCAAACACAGTCTTCATTAAGGATACAACATTTCCCAAACATTCTGAGGTAATTCTAGGTAAACCCAAGTTTCTAGCCTACCAAAAGTTGGAAGGGAAAAAGCTGAAAACATTGATTCCACAAAGCAGAATAAAAAAAATTATGCATTTGAAGAAATGTGGGGCTATTGTCTTACCTACACCTCCAAAGGGCAATGAGCTGAGAGTGTAGTGCATTATAACATCATTGACAGTCACCCCTCCACTGGTGGTCTCGGCCAGCATTCGCTTTATTACCTTATTGACAAACACAGGAAGGAAAAGAGCCAGATGTAGTGGTTGTCAGCCACCCTTACATAAACATGTGGTCTGTCTCAAAATGTAACCCTATACCCTGTATAGTGTATTGTGCTTTACTATTATTATTTGTGTTATAGTGCACTAAAAACGGAAAAGGTTGTCATTTGGTACACATCCCCGAAATATGCTCTCTTGCTCCCCTTCCAGGCTTTACCTTCTTGTTGGAGGAGAAGACGTAGAGAGCCAGAGGCTTCTCTCTCTCATTGATGAAGTGAATGGCGTCATCGACGTTGCTGACGGTCACAATGGGCAACACAGGGCCGAAGATCTCCTCCTGCATGAGCCTGGCGTGAGGAGGCACATCCTTCACCACTGTGGGAGCTGGGGAGTTGAGAGACCAAGCGTAGTTCAAAAGCATTTCAGAAGTCCTATTTAGACGATTCCCGATTGCAACATCACGGGAACCTTCTCGATGTGAAGATTGAACAGAAATTACAGTTGAAGGAATTCCAATTAGAGAATTCCGAGTAGGAGAATTCATACTTGATTTCCAGGAATCCATAAGGAATAAGCAGGTTGGGAATCCTATAACTGGAGAAACCTCCTAATCTGAATTCTCCAACTGGGATGTCAGTAAAACCAAGGAACTTTGAGAAAGCTCCTGGAATGGTGCAACTCAAGTTCCAATACTAATACAATCAAGGCCTAAAATTTTTAGACCATTTTCAAGGTCTGAAAGTGTAGCACAAAATATCTGTGATCTGAATGAATCTTAGTACCAATGTAGCGCTGTGACGCATCACTCTGCCCGCCTACAGCAGCAGTGTATCCTTCCAGAAGAGCCATCACACGGTTGAAATGGCGTTGGTTGATGATGCGGCCATAGTCAGGCGAAGATTTTGGGTCAGGCCCATAAAACTCCTGGGATTGCAGAAAATCTATTAATTGCTAGCAGACTGATCATGGCTGAGATTGTATTTATTTGATATAAAAATGCTCAATTCATTCCTTAAATCATTTCCGTTTTCTTTCTAAACTAACTGAATCCAAAAGCAGATTTGACCTTAATCCAATTTGATATGCACTAATGCAATAACCATAACTCATCTGACAATCCATTGACAGAGCTAGAAAAGTAGTTGAAGAGGTATATGGAAAGACAGAGGGACTATATATATATAAAAAGAGAGAACAACAAGAGAAGAGTGAACACTAGATAGAGGGAAAACTATTTAATTTACATAGTGGTGACAACCACAACTTATGCTTATTAAGCATATATTACATTGAATTGAGAAGCATAGGGTAAAGAAAATCTGATGGTCGGGGAGAGAAAGAGATATTGATAAAGACAGAGGGATGGATAGAGATTACTACAGAGAAAAAGAGATGAAAAAGTTATATAGTGATAAGCATGAAAAAGAAACAGGGAGAGATGTATTGATAAGGAAATGTAATGAGATGGATGATTGAATGGATTTAAAAGGTGGATAGAGACAGATAGAGCGTTGAAAAAGGAAAAGGGTAGAGATCAATGAAAATGAAGAAACAGACCAGAAGGGTCTGCCGGATGCCCTCCACCAGTCTGTTCTGGATGCTCGGCTCACACAGGATGTAATCCGGGGCGATGCAAGTCTGACCACAGTTCATAAACTTCCCCCACGTGATGCGCCTGGGAAAACACACAAGCACAATGTATACCTGAAACAATTAAACTACAGTGAAACTACACGTGATGCTTCTGAGGTGGACACAAAACCGAACAATTACAGAAATCACAAAATCAAAATATGAACCTTCCACTGTGGAGCCGGGGGCCAAACGCTAAGCATGTGTGGACTGCTGTGTCATTGTATCAATGGATGACCGCTTAGATTAGCAAATCCTGTAACTTTCTTGAAATCTCGGTTGAAGGATTCAGTATTCCACTGTTTATTCATAAATGATTTGGGAAATCTTCCCAAGAGGAATTGATAAAAAATACTGGACCCTAGTGGAAACTCACAAAATGTTACTAAGTCACGAGCTGCCAGTGCAAAACCATTAGTTATGTAGAAGTAATATTCTAACAAGGCTAGGAAATTCTCTGAGATTCACAGGTTGTTGAGTCTTTTCATTAGAGTGAAATTACTGACAGTGTGAAAGGCTTTGGCCAGGTCAAACCACACCCATAGGATTGCTAGTTCTCTACAGAAGAATGATCAGTTCTGAAGCGGAATGACAGCTGCAGATTCCCAATTTTGGGGGATTTCTGAAATTTGTAGGCGTTATGGGTTGCCACAAAAGGAGAGGTCAGCTTCAAAAAGAAAGATGAACTGGATTGGGGTTACTTACCGACAGGCAACTCTGAGGTCGACGTTCTTATCGATGTAACAGGGGCTCTTCCCGCCGAGCTCCAGCGTGACGGGCGTGAGGTGCCGGGCGGCGGCCTCCATCACCAGTCTACCAACGGTGCTGTTCCCCGTGTAGAAGACGTGGTCAAACCGCTGAAGCAGCAGCTCTTGGGTCTCTGAGACGCCTCCACAGACTACAGGGTACAGCTCCTGAAAAGGGAATAAAGGATGTCAGTTCCCTTCCAATGATTCATTTTGTGAACACTTTATTTGGAGAGTCTGTAAAACCTTTACTTATGGACTACTAGTAACATTACAACTTACTATCCACTAACTGTTACCCTAAACTTAACCTAACCCTTATTCTAAACCTAATCTCTAACCTTAGACAAAAGTTTCTTCAGCAGATAGAGAACTTGATATTGTGTTGATATTATGCCTACCAGTAGAGCATCAACAGATGGATATCAACAGTATATATAAAACGCAACATCTTTTTTTGGGCGGGTTACTCTGCCAATCTGCATGCTCTAAAGATGCTAATTGAAACCGAGGCAGTCCTTTATGATGAAGTGTTGCCACTGTGTCAAAGTCGGATGTGGTGTCTAGAGATAGGATGCACCAGGTTGCTAATTGAAGGCTTGTTCTAGACGTAAGCGACAGGTCTGTGGATAACACAGTGAACATGACTCACTTCATCCTCCAGCATCTGGACTCCCCTAGAACCTACGCCAGAATCCTGTTTTTGGACTTCAGTTCCGCATTCAACATCATAATTCCCACTTTGCTCCAGGACAAGCTGTCCCAACTGGGAGTGCCTGAGTCCACATGTAGGTGGATCACAGCCTTTTTGTCCAACAGGAGGCGGCACATGAGGGTGGGAAAGCACCAGTCTGATCCCCTGACCATCAGTACCGGCTCCCCTCAAGGCTGTGTCTTGTCATCCCTACTCTACTCCCTGTACACCAACAGCTGCACCTCCAGTCACCCCTCTGTCAAGCTCCTGAAGTTAGAGGAAGACACCGCCCTCATCTGACTTATTTCTGATGGAGTCAAGACTGTCTACAGGTGGGAGATTGATCATCTGGTGTCCTGCTGCAGTCAGAACCTCTTGGAGCTCAACACCCTAAGGAGATTATTGTGGTCTTCAGGTGAAACCCAGCTGACCTCCTCCATCACATGCTGCAGCCACTGCCAAGAACAAGGGCAGGCTGCAACGCATCATTCGCTCTGCGAGTGTGATCGGCTGCAATCTGCTCTCTATAAGACCTACGCACCTCCAGGATGCGGAGATTAGGGCTGATCCCTCTCGCCCTGGAAATGGACTATTCTAACCTCTCCCCTCTGGTAGAAGGTTGAGGTCTAGCAGTTTCCTTCCTACAGAAGTGAACTCATGAACATGCCTCCCTGGAGCCAAACTGACTATAACCCGTTC
>JACXGJ010000632.1:44983-113800 GCA_016801105.1 Esox niger
CCACACACACACAACCGGGTAAATCTATGACCCCCCCACACACACACAACCGGGTAAATCTATGACCCCTCCACACACACACAACCGGGTAAATCTATGACCCCTCCACACACACACAACCGGGTAAATCTATGACCCCTCCACACACACACAACCGGGTAAATCTATGACCCCTCCACACACACACAACCGGGTAAATCTATGACCCCTCCACACACACACAATTCCTGCACCTTACATATTATTTACTATACATTTTTTGTTGTTTATTAACACTCAGTTGACTATTTTTACACTCTGTCCACTATTCTTATTTGTTCATATTTATTTTGTATAAACTGTAGAACAACTTTCCAGTTTGTTGAGACAAAATATCAAATGTTGAACAAGAGACATGTTATTGTTTTTGGAAAAATATATGCCCATTTTGAATTTGATGCAGGCAACATGTTGACATTTTTTGGGGGCAGGGGGCATGTTAATTATTGTGTTGCATCTTCTCTTCTTTCAACAACAATCTGTAAGTGTTTGGTAACACTCACATATTGTAGGAGACCAATTGCTGTAGTGAAAGTGAAATGTTTTCTTTTTCTTGCTTGGTATAGGATTTCAGCTGCTCAACAGTTCAGGGTTTCTTCTTGTATTTTTCACTTCATAATTCACCAAATGTTTTCAGTGGACGACAGGCCTGGACAGAGGGCAGGTCAGTTTAGCATCCTGACTTTTTTTCACTACGGAGCAGTGTTGTTACTATACAGTTAAGTCTGAAAATATTTGGACACTGACCATATGTTTTGCATTTTGGCTCTGTACACCACCACAATAGATTTGAAATGAAACAACCACAACACAATTTTCATACACAGTCCCCTTATTTCAGGGGCTCAAATGTAATTGGACAAATTAACACAATCATAAATAGAATGTTCATTTTTAATACTTGCTGATAATCTTTTGCAGGAAATGACTGCTTCAAGTCAGGAACACATGGACATCCCCAAATGCTGGGTTTCCTAATTTTTTATATCTTTTGTCAGGCCTACTGCAGCTGTCTTCAGTTGTTTGTTTGTGTGTCTTTCTGCCTTCATTTTTGTCTTCAGCAAGTGAAATATATGCTCGACCTGGTAGAGATCCAGTAGTTGACATGGCCATTGCAGAATATTCCACTTCTTTGCCATGCTTTCACAGTATGTTTTGGGACATAGTCCATCTGTAATGTGAAGCGTCATCCAATCACCTTTGCTGAATTTGGATGAATCTGAGCAGACACTATATCCCTATACACTTCAAATTTCATTAGGCTGCTTCTGTCTTCTGTCACATCATCACTAAACACTAGTGACCTAGTGTCACTGGAAGCCATACATGTCCATGCATCACACTACCTCCACCATGTATAACAAGTGATTCTTTGGATCATGAGCCGCTCCAAGCCTTCTCCATACTTTTGTCTTTTTGCAGAATGGCCTGTAACCCATGTTCCGTAATGGGTCTTTATAAAATGCAACAAACAGGAACTGAAGACTGCGGCAGTGTGCCAGAGCATTTTTGCTATTAAGGCTTTCCTTCAGAAAGGGAAATGCAAGCTCAGTTGAACTCCGGTCGGTTGAGACGATTTGGCCTGTCAAGAACATTCCACTTTTAGGACTATAATGTCTTCACATTAAAGCTGACATGGTAACACTTTCCAACAAGGGTACATAAACTACCATTAACGAATACAGTAGTTAAAATGAACGAATGATGACATTTTTTTGTGGGAACAGAACAGGTAATTGTTGAAAGTTGATGCAGGACATGAATTCATTTAGCTAGTTGTTTGCATGAATGGGCTAAGTAATATATATTATTCATAAGATAATCCAATTACAGTGCACAACCATTACTACTAAAGTAGGCTGGATACTTGAGTCTTCAAATAGGTGTGACGTGCAGATAATGTATGGTCGCATTTTGGGTTATGATACATTACTAAAGACTCTATGTAGAGAGTTGGAAAAGCATAATCATTTTATAACTATGAACCAGACAGAAAACCCATGTTGAATGTAAAATTCCATGATGATGGTGCCTTCCTTTGAAAAAAAGAATTTTTTACAGTACTGTATGAACATTCTATTTTTGCAAAAAAACACTCCTGATATTATCCCTAGGATTAATATCATTTAAATATTTAAATAATATCCCTAACATGAGTTCCTGTTCTGTTTCAACATGAACAAATGATACTACATTCTGCATTTGTAAATAATTAATGAAGTAAGGGATATCATTAACCATTAGTTTATTCATCATTCATTCATGTTAACTACTGCCTTTGTTCATCTTAATTCACTTACCCTTATCGGAAAGTTTAACCACTGACATTCTGCACTTTTACCTACCTTTGTCACCCAGTTTACCATTTTTTGAAATCCAAAGTATTGGAACACAGAGCCAAAACAAGAAAACCTTTGTCATCCTACAAATACTTATGGAATGAATTAGAAGATGAAAGAGAATGGAATGGCTGCTGGTCCCTGAAAACTACTCACATTTTCTGTGTAACCATAACCATGGAAGACACCCAGCTTTAGATAATATCAATAGGTCTTGATTGTGGTTTCTTCCTAATTTTAAAATTAAATTACAGTTACTTTTTAACTTTTAACTGCACTGTTGGGAGTAGAAAAACAAAGCATTTCATTGCAATAACATGTTATTGCAAATGACAAATAAACCTTTCAACTTTGATCTTGTCTCAGACTTCAAGCAGACAAAATGCATTTACCAGAAGTTAAAACAGGCAGTTCCTTATTGGAATCTCCCCCATTAAATGCTGACACCACTGCTCTTCACTCGTTTGTCCCCACATCAAATACCATCAGCACAGCAAAGGATTTGTTGATCAGTGGCAAAAACTTCCAAGTGCTGCTGAGCTGTAAAGACCTATCTTAATCAGTGTGTCTGGAGGGGAGGTCCACCTATGGGACAATCTCAAAAAGAGTGTGCAGGCAAGACAGCCACTAGTCATGGAGGCCACAAAAATCCCCATGGCAACTCTAAAAGAATTAAAGTCTTCCATGGCTGAGCTGGAAGATCGTCTGCTAGGGGTGGGTATTGGCAAGTACCTTGTGATACAATATATCAATATACATGTTACGATTCAATACATCACGTAATATGTACTTGAAGATACAATCTTTAGCTAATCCCTATGGGCAATCCCTAATAAAAAAGAACCACTCTATTTGAAATTATATAGAACTTCGAAATGTAACCCTTTAGACCCCAATAGAATTCTAGAATGCTGCTGTTGATTGCTGAAAATTCTCAAAATCATATTTTCTCAAACATTTAAAAAAATAGGCATAGCACATAAACCAAAACCTTATTACAAGATAACTTTGTTTTAAAAAGCCCATACACTTCTTTAATTTGACAACACATTAATGTAACTTGGAATAATACAATTTGTTTTCTCCCATTAACAATCAATAGAAAGGACGAATGTCTTAAGTTTGCATGAAATTATATATTGCGACAATATTGAGCCAGCAGTCAAATTAGGTCTGTACAGCTAATATGATCATAATAAATTAAGCACAAGGAAAATTAAAGTCTTCCACAGCGGAGCTGCAAGGCAGTATTATTTCACAAATGGGGCCTTCATGGGATAGAGGCAAAAAGAAAACTATCCACATATCTCGACTAGAGTTTGTCAGAGTCTCTGAGGGAGTATCTGAGAGCAAGAGAAATAATATTATAAGGTCTCATGAGACAAAAATATAGATTTTGCTTGCTCATTTAAGATTAATCTTTCAGCATGACAATGGCCCAAAACACATATCCAAGACAAAGCTTATTTAAGATTCATCTTTCAGCATGACAATGGCCCAAAACACATATCCAAGACAAAGCTTATTTAAGATTCATCTTTCAGCATGACAATGGCCCAAAACACATATCCAAGACAAAGCTTATTTAAGATTCATCTTTCAGCATGACAATGGCCCAAAACACATATCCAAGACAAAGCTAGAGTGGGTTTGGGACTAGTCTGTGAATGTCCTTGAGTGTTGTAGTCAAAGCCTTTAACTGAAAGAGTTTAAAATTGCGGTGGACCAAAGGTCCCTGTTCAACTTAACAAGCTATTTTGGAAAGCACAATGAAGAGGCAAACATTGCTGTGTCCAGATGTGCCAAACTGGAGACTTATCTAAAGACACTCTACCAGCTGTATTGACTGGTTTTGCTGCCAAATGTGCCTCTACAAAATATAATAGTCATGAAATAAAATTATTTCCGTTAATTTTGTACCATTTGTAGATTTTATCTTTCACTTTGATGTTATGGATTTTTTGTCAATAACACAATAAAATATGAATGAAAGGTCCAGCAGGTGGTTCAAAGGTGTGTGACATATCCCTTTAAGCAGTAAGTCATCAGAATAACAACAGAAGAATTATAGCTTATTCAGTGTAGGACAAGGCTAACAAAGTTTAACGATTGATTTCAAACTATTGGACACAAGTTGCAACAACCTTCAGAAAAGTTCAGCAGGGTTCATTGCTCTTACGTATATATAATATTCTAACACAAAAAAGTAATACAATGAAAAAAAGTAAGACCTGGTCCAGATATCGTGGGAGTAGAGATTTGAGCAGACTAGCAGAGTATTCGCTCAGCTCAGACGGCTTTATAACAGCTGCGTTGCCTGCAGGGAGAGCGAATGGAAAGTATCTGTGAATGGATGACTTCACAAAAAATTATGTGTGTTTGCGAGTTTGTGTGTGCAGGGATATAGTTGAAAATCACACAATCACAGAGGAACTAGAAAAGGGGAGAGAAAATCTGGAAGCTTGCCTGCTGCGATGGCCCCTACTAGGGGCTGTAGAGTGAGAGCCCAGGGGTAGTTCCAGGCTCCAATGATGAGCACCACTCCCAATGGCTCCGGTTGGATGTACACCTGCAGTTATATTAAATCCAACTATATCAATTGATTTTGTCAGTGGAAAAATGTGTCACACATACACATAAACAATTGGTAACATGATGCTTCCCATGTTTAGTTCCATATAGAACCTTTTTTCTAAGAGTGTGGTTAAAGATGCTATGGGGATTTAAAAGTAAAAATTCCCCTCCACTGATGTGTCATGACTGAATTACCTCATCTGAAATGGTTAGGAGACTTCTCTCAACAGGCCGGGGGGCAGCCCACTGGGCCAGCTTCGACAGAGCCAGGTTGATCTCATTCTCCAGACCTATCAGTTCAAACAGCGGCGTGTCATACTGGCTCTGTGGAATGCAATCAGAGGTACATTGAGTTGAATTAAATGGCACCCTATTCCCTTTTTAGTGTGCTAATTTGGACCTGGAACCATGGCAATCTTTTGAGTCTTTGGCATTATCTCTTCCTGAATTGATTGTGCTACATTTTGAATTGATGCCTTTACAGATGGGTCCATTTGAAAGCATTCACCCTGTTAATGTCCTGTTTGAGGGCGGTGGCGATCTCATCCTGTCTGTCTGTTATCATTCTCAGAAGAGATTTCAGCTGCTGAACTCGAAACTCCAAGGGTCGCGACCTCCCGGTAAAGAAGGCCTCCTTGGCACGTTGCACCGCCTGCTTCTCCATGGCAATCTGTCACCTGCACACACCTTTAAAAGCACATTCATTAATCATTACTGCACAGGAAACACATAAAGCTTGCAGAAAAAGATAATGTAATTCCAATAATTGAACATTACAGTAGGTAAAATTGGTGTTTAAAGAATTAACAGAAATGCGTAGCTGATTCCCTCTACTCCCCTAAAGCAGCCTTATAAATGGGACATTCTACCAGAAACGTAGATTATCTGTCCTTGAATTGCTACAATGAATAAAAAGTAATATTTCCAAAAATGTCTAAAACTAACTAGATGCTTTATTTCTGTGAGTTGTTCTGTAAAGGAATATGTCATGCATTAGGTGCGAAGATGTTTTTTTTTTACTGGCCTGTCCTCATCCAAACTGGAGCTAAATTTTTACATCAGAGAACATCTAGGCTTAAGAAAAAGGCAGCAGTTTCACAGCCAGGGCCATCAAGTTAAGAAAGGACTACCATCACCGTATCATAGTAAATTGTACTTTATACATTATGAAGTCATATTTCCATAGAACTACACAGTAACTGAATAGAATTGTGTAACCTTTGAATTACTGTTTAGTTCCACAGCCAGGGCCATCAAGGTTAGAAAGGACTACCATCACTGTATAGGAGTAAATTGTACTTTATACATTATGAAGTCATGTTTCCATAGAACTACACAGTAACTGAAGAGGTGTGTAACCTTTTTATTACTGTTTAGTTCCACACCCAGGGTCATCAAGGTTAGAAAGGACTACCATCACTCTATCAGAGTAAATTGTACTTTATACATTATCAAGTCATATTTCCATAGAACTACACAGTAACTGAATAGAGTAGGGTAATCTTTTAATTACTGTTTAATTGCTGTGTGACCTTTGTGCCCTTCTAGTTTATGTTTATTGTTATTGTATCTGGCCATGTTAGTTTTAAATATAATTTTAATAAATTGTTGAATGAAATGTTTTTTATTGGAATAACGTTTTTTAGTCATATTTTAATGAATTAGAGTCCTTACATGTCTGTGGCTGAACTTTGCCATATATTCTAATATTAGATTAACATTAAAATCCTAATTAGAATTCAAAATAGGAATTCTTATCAGAACCTAAATAAAGAAGACAAAACATAATGTTTTCTGCATCAACAAAATCCATTAAACTTGTCCTGTCACAGGAACTAATGATATATAAATTGACTATTTTAGAAACATTTGGAAGAATTAATCTCTTTAACTGGGTAGATGAAGGTGGGGGCCTATATTCACTGCTATGTTTCTGTCAAAAAAATATGATTGCCTGGAGGGTATTCTGTGCATACCATTCACAACAGTTGACCAAACTTTTGCTTGTATTTCTTATAGGAATTACAAAACCATGGAAGATACATTCAGGGACAAGTGACCAATAAGGAAATGCTACTTACAGCAAAGAAATTCATTAGTTAATCATTATAGCATATACACATTATATGTGACAGTGCCTGACATTTTAGGGGTGGAATCCATATAAACATGTATTTCATTCAATCATAAAAACATGTGGAGATGGCATGGTATGTGTTTCTAATATTTGAACATGTCCTCTGTATGACTCTATGTTCAGATTCAAGAATAAGATCATTTTCCCCCCAAGAATTTTAGAAGTGGAAATGTATGTTTCTGGTAGAATGTCCTGCATGGTCAGGAGACAGGTAAAACATACCACATTGTGCCAGAGACAGTCACACGAGTTGAACAGCTGACTACTGTACACACACGCACAGGCACAGGGACACACACAGGCATACTTTCTTACAGACATGCTGACAATAGAGGGAAAACATTTTCACTCATCTCCGCTGGTACAACGCTGGTACTGCAAGCACCATGCAATGTGAACGGTTATTTTGTTTTTGCAAATTACAATACAACGCATAACAGTTTTTCCAAAGCTTGAAATAGTATTGTATGGTCTACAATAACAGTGAATACAGGATTAATCACATATTATATATTCAACTAAAATGATTATGCAATACTTGTATTCTATACCCTTATGACAAATATGAACATTTAATATAAAACATATTTAACATTTGTTTACATTCGTAGCTTGTCCAGACAAATATGTTGCAAAAACCAATAAGCCGGGTAACAACAATGCTTCTACCCTACAACTAAGTCAAGTAATGTTCCTCGAATACAACAATTATGTAGATTTGCCATACATACACACACATGAATGCAGGCGGCACACGAATGGTAATCCTGCTTATAACAGAAAATCTTCCAGAAGACTACAAAAAAACTACTTAATAATTTAGAAAAATCACCTCTGACCGTTTAAAGACGCTTATTTAAAACGATCACTATATTGTGTAAACTTTGGCATAACATGCTCTCGCGGTATAATAGAATACATGCTTACCGAGGTTGCTTCGTAGGCTCCCGTACAGTTCCTGCCTCACTGACGTGCCCGTAGGAGACACCTCGCTGGACTGGACAAAACACGTTTGTCAGCGGTGGTATAATTTACCCGCGGACTTTAATTACTACGTTATAACACTGAAATGAAAACGGTTTCATTTTCGAGATTCAACAGACACACACATTCGTACATCCGTTCAAGCGCACTTCCACATGTATGGACCGCGGATAAAGAGTGAAAATGTAATTGCCGCGAATGTCAGCTGACGTTCTTAGTATTACTAATAACTTATTACCAAAACTTTGCCACCGACAATACAATCCAAATCAGACGGTCTTGCAGTTCCACAAATCAATGCATTGTTGATCAACGGGCAATGGTTATGGTAGGATGACCATTTGATTCGACATGTTAAACCTGTAAATAAAGTTTCTGTCATGTTTCGTAGTGGGTGTTAAACTAATTTCACAAAGTAAGCTAATTTTACATTCAAAATATATAATATCCCAAATATATCCTGATGACTGGAAGAATTAAATAAAAAAGGTCAAACCATGGGCAACTGAGTGCTTGGTTAACCGATCCAGATAAATACATCAGTCCACAACGTGTTTAATTGATATGTTAAATGATCCAACACTTTCAAAACATCAGAAACCATGCAGGATATTACTTATACTACAGCTTGATTGTGATATTTTGAAAGGTAGATTCCCTGGAATATATATGGTACATAGTTAATACAGTATATAACACATTTAGTTTTACATTCATAAAACAAAGTACTATTTATTAATTTTGTACAAAAGAACTGTAACTGAAGTACAAAACAACTGTACAACTTTAAGACATACCTATGAACAATACACCCCATACAAGTGCACAAAACTAAGTCAATCACAAATTTAGAATATTGTTAACCTTAAACAAAGATGAAAGAGTTTATGGCTCATAATCATTTTTTAAAGATATAAACATATCTGGGAAATATATGATTTATTCAAAAGGAACACCTGGGCAGGACAATACAGAGCCACAACCACTCTACATTGAACATAATTCCATAACTGGGATTCACAAATGGATGCAGATGTGCTATGGTGACCACAAATTTAAAGAACCATAACTTGCTACAGCACCACTAATTAAAAGCAGGGTCCATGACTGTATTCCAGTTCTCCATGTTAGCCTCGTCGCAGGAACCTCTGTAATCAAACACAGGGCACAAAAAGGATCCCATCATAATCCTTATTAATAAAAAAGTGAATATGACAGTCAACAATAAGGCAGCAAGTTTTACAGATCAAGATATAAGATGTCAGATATACTTAATTAGAATACATTTGAAGACAGTGTCAACAAACAAAAGCATGGGAGGACCTAAAACAAAGGCATCATTTAGTTGAGGAGAATGGACCGTGCTGGGTAACTGAAGGGAGATGCAGCTCATGTAGCTAATTCGGTTATTTTACCTCAACAACACAGTGCATTGTTTGACAAAGACAAAGCCAGTCTTGTGTTGGAGAAGCACAACAGAATGTGTTTCATACATCACCTTATTCCCTACATAGTGGACTACTCTTGGCAATCGGCCCTGGTACAAAGTAGTGCACTATATATGGAATAGGGTGTTGTTTAGAACTCGGTCTTTGTAGCTGTGGGAGTTAAGGAATGCTCTTGTATTTGCCATCTCTGGGAAAATGTAAATTTCATGATAGAGATAACTGTAGCTGGGGGGCTGTTGAAAACCTAATTGTGTTGCACTATCATAAAAATAGAATCAAATGACGACATGCACAGTATATGCTAGAAATAGATTTAATTAAGTTGTGAGAGCTTCAGTCTGTGGGAGTGACATGAATGGCAAATTGTTTCCTATTAAGCGCACATTTGAATTGGGGTGTCATTTAGAACAGATTCCTTATCTCCCTCTCTTCCTCGGATCAGTGATGGCTAAGAGGCTCTCGTCACTGAGCCCGTCATGGCTGAGATACTGCTACAGTCTCTGCCCTCAGACAGACAGACAGACAGACAGACAGACAGACCATTCTTGTCAGCTGAGAAAAACAGGGGCCTTTTGTTGTGTCCTGTGCTGTGGATAAATTCCACTACTGGTTCGCTAAACCATTGATTGACAAGCTTATGCGGGAAGGACTGTTTAAGGATCCAGAAATAAAGATTAGAGGCCTATTAACCACATAGTATAGAGTATATGTGGTACACGCTGGGCACTTTTTAAAAATATTTACACAAAATATCTTTGCAGTCATAGTGAGTACATATCTGCAGAGAATTAAAGAGGCTTATTTTTATTAAAATGATTATTTGTTACTATAAACTAGTTTGTATTGTGTATACAATTGCTTATACAACTTATACTAATTGTATTAACATCGTAGCAAATCTATTATATTCAATATATATTTAAAAAAGTATTATAATAATAACATAATTGGGACCACCTGCATTAGCTTGGTCTGCAGACCACAAGTTGGGCACCACTCTAAAAAATCTCACCTGAACAATGAATGCGCCCAGGGCAGTGAACATAGCCAGCATGGCCATACGTCTCAGCCTGCCTAGGTTGACCTGCTTCAGGAGGAAGACACGTGCCCAGCCCAGCTTCTTATCCGTGTGGGGTGGGTAACGCATAGCGTTCACAGCCTCCATGTTGAGCTTCTTTACAAGGCAGGCTCGCAGGTGGCTGAGCTGGTCGAAGCTGTGCTTGCCATGGTAGCGGCCCATGCCACTATTCCCTGGAGATGGAGAGAAGGTAGGGATGAGTTTTCAATTTGTCTTCCAAACATTTGCAGGAAATCATGTCAGAAGCTGACAACATTTTCATTAAAGTTATCTTGTCCAGAGCCACATAAAGCAGTGAGTGAATCCATTTCCATACCTTTACAAAACACAGTGGGGATATGATGGGTGTTACAATGATGTACTATACATATTTCATGAGTGTGTGGTTTCACTCACCCACCCCTCCAAAGGGGAGAGCGTTGACAGTGAAGTGGACTAGACAGTCATTTGCCACCAAGGCTCCACTTGAGGTTTCTGCTACCACCCTCCTGATCAACTACAGAGCGAGGGAGTTAAGGAGAAAAGGAGGGAAAATGGGGGGGAATTCTCTAAGGTCCTTTATACAGTACCCTTGATAATGATTAAGGACAGTGAAGTACTTTTTCATCTTTTGGCTCTCTAGTTGAAGTATAGATCCTTATTTCAGTGTCTTTCATGCCATTTCTGTGGCCTTTCTCACCTTATTGTCCTGTGAGAAGACGTAAAGGGCTAGAGGTTTCTCTCTGTCATTGATGAACTGTATGGCTTCATCCACTCCACTAATGGTTATTATGGGCAGGAGGGGACCAAAGATCTCTTCCTGCATAACCTTTGAGTCCCGTGATACGTCCTTCAGCACTGTGGGGGCTGGAAGATGTTCCAGATAGAAACACAATAAGAATGCACATACTCTTGTTATCGTCTTTCAATTTCATGTCGACTTTAGCATGTGGAGCACTAGGGCTGGGAAGAGCTAGAAACCGCACAATGCAACATGATCTGAATTCCTAGGTGTTGATGAGACTGGTACTGCGATTCCAAAGTTTCTTTCAATTCTATATGTTGCTATTTGAAACTGTGATAAAAAAAAAAAATCTACAGCATGTTCCGAATATAGCAAACCCTACGTTGGCTGCAGGGCGACAAGAGTGAAGCATGAGAGTTTCAAAAACAATATTACGATACATGAATGTACCAACATTTCACCATTGCAATCTGCCACCTTGACAGGGTTCTACTTAGTTAGTCCAAAGAGGTTTAAACTTGTTGGGACAAAAAATATTTAAGAATTGCAGGTACAGACCGGCAGTTAGAATCCGAGAAGTACAATCAGTTGTATCTCCCAAAACCCTGGACATTCCCTCCCAATGTGTTTTTGCTCCACAATATCAAAATAAATGGGTGTATTTTGTGGGCAGTCAGTTGGTTTCTTACAGAACCTATTCACCCTGTTGCTTAACAACATATAGTGGACAATATGTTGATCCTTCCCGCATGCTCATTCAAAAAACATTTTGAGTACCCTTTTGTTTCTGTTATGTTCTGTCCACATCAATTTTTATATCTTATGAAAAACTTATTTATACCCATTGATTCTTAGATTAAACATAAATGCGTTACAAGCTTTGTTCAACTCTGGCAAACCAATAAAACCCAAACTGTTTGGCATCAGAACTACTGTACGTGATCATGGAGAGTCAAGCCACTGCTTTAATTTCTTTGACAAAGAATTTGAGAGCGGCTACATTTATTCAAACATCTTTTCACACAGGTGGGTGACTGCTTTGTTTTGGTTTCAATTAAAGATGCTAGCTTTAACATACCAATATAGCATTGTGATTCATCACTTTCTCCTCCGATGACGACTGTGCCGCCCTCCAGTAGTGACATCAATCTCTGAAAATGGTGTTGGTTGATAATGCGCCCATAGTCCTCAAAGTTCTTAGGGTCATCTGTGTAAAACTCCTAACACCAGCCAAAAGAAGGGAATTACATGACAGTAAATTACATTTAAATGCAAATACTATATATGTTTCCAAGCAAGTGGAGAATAGACTGGATCCCAAGTATCTGGACAGCGACATAGGTTTTGTTGTTTTATACTGTAGCCATTTGGATTGGAAATGATACAATGATGATTGAGATAGAGTTCAGACAGTCCTTCTTTAGGAGTATTTTCATCTGTCTTGGATGAACCATTTAGAAATAACAGCACCTACGGGGACCAAAAGCATTTTAACGATTGGCTTCACAGCTGTCTATTATTATGTAGGTGTGTTAATGTCTGAACTTCAACCTCTTAATCACTGTTCCATTTCACATCCAATGTGAGTACAGAGACAAAACAAAACTTGTGTCACTGTCCAAACGGACTGCACTATATGTAGGTGTCATTCAGTAATTCTATGTCAATTTCACTAATTACAGTGATGCATTTCTGGATCTCTTCCACCAGTCTGTTCTGGATGCTCGGCTCACACAGGATGTAATCCGGGGCGATGCAAGTCTGACCACAGTTCACAAACTTCCCCCACGTGATGCGCCTGGGAAAACACACAAGCACAATGTATACCTGAAACAATTAAACTAGAGTAAAACTTGAGCAAAGAATCACCAGGGAGTTCACAGGACATTATCATAATAGGGCACTGGCTGCAATACAATATGCCATTGTTAAGCTCCACCAGTACAGGCATGTGACTCATTGATGTCATTTTACCACATTGTTAAAATCGGTGATGACACAAGGACAGAATTGCAAACTGGGCATGATGAAACCAGGGTAAAGAAATATATAAATCAATATTGCTCAGAAGGCACTATTTGTCAAGATAAAGTGTATACAGTGCATCATCATTTCAAATAGTCTATGGCTTTTGCCACTGGCCGTTTTAACAGCGTATTAGCCAGTAATAGGCTAACTAGTATCTACTAACTTATTACTTGGAATGGTCATAAGAATCTTGCAATTGCTAGTGAGACTGAAGATGAACTTTACACTGCCAAAGATATTTCATTTCATGGCACAACAATCCTAGTTTTTCATTCGTGAACAACATTGATACAATAACTATTAATATAGGTCATGATAACTGACTGTTTAATAAAGTGAAACGACATGAAAATCGTGTTTACCCCTCCTCTTTTACAGCGCAAGAGGTTGTGACTTATTGTATATTAGGCTACCCCAAAAAGCATGCATGGATGCGAACTTCTAAAATAATAGAAATAGTGAGAAAATAACCATAAACAATTTCATTTTAGGCTTGTGGTCAGTATTAATCTGTCCTGAAAAAACACTAATGCATAATTTGCTTTGACTGCGGAGAGCCTCGAACACCAGGTCCCTGTGCGAAAGTCTGAGTCTCTAACCACTACCCTATTTGACAAGGGGTAGGCAGTCACTCACTCATTCAGTAAGAGACATTACCTCTTGGCTGGCTCCGCATACGAGCTCCGGCTAAAATAACAGACGACCACCCCACTATATAATTCCAATCAAATGTTATTGGTCCAATCAAATATGTTAGTTATCCTAGACACAAAAGACTCTGGAAATGTGGACATGCCACTGACCGACATGCCACCGTGAGGTCGACGTTCTTATCGATGTAACAGGGGCTCTTCCCGCCGAGCTCCAGCGTGACGGGCGTGAGGTGCCGGGCGGCGGCCTCCATCACCAGTCTACCCACGGTGCTGTTCCCCGTGTAGAAGACGTGGTCAAACCGCTGAAGCAGCAGCTCTTGGGTCTCTGAGACGCCTCCACAGACTACAGGGTACAGCTCCTGAAAAGGGAATAAAGGATGTCAGTTCCCTTCAAATGATTCATTTTGTGAACACTTTATTTGGAGGGGAGGGGGAACCAAATGTGACTATAAAACACATCTTAACATGACCCGGAGCTTAATGTTTTTTTAGGAAATACGAAATGATTGTTTGGATTTTCCAGATTTTTGACAAATTTTCCTCCTTAGTTCATTAGGACCGGTGTGAACACTCCATCTGCAAACAGGAGAGCAGTACACAGCAAAGTATAGATAATTTAAAAGGGGGCCTGATACCACCTCAGTGTTTGTGTTTTTGTGCAAATTATAACATATTACATATAATACCTTGTAAAACAATAATTGGTTGCTTGACTTGACTGTGAGCCTTTCATGCGTACAGTAGCCTATTGCATAATAACTGAGTGTGGGCACATGTGATACATGAAAACAACCAATGACAGCAGCCAGCCCACAACAACGTTTCCCAACTCCAAACCATGAGCAACCCGAACAATAAAAACAACTGTTGTTGCAAGGACTAGCTGTGCCCCTCAAGTAATCCTTAGGCTCTCACTGAGCTCAATCAGGTGAGTCTGTTGGTGACTACAACAAACAACATTTACTATTGAAGGTAGCCGAGGATTGGTAAAATACAGGCCAACCTTAAATATTTTAGCAGACATTCCATCCCAGGGTCACGTTTTTGAGTGCCTAGACTAACCCTTAACCCATGACTCTTGTGTGCCATGCTCTTAGCAGGCCAGCTACAAGTGACATTGAATTTCGCATTGTCAGGACACATGAATGAGTGCAGCATTAAGGAACTGACCTCATGGAGGTACAGTGGGAGCAGCTCCTCCATAAGCTTGGCCGAATGGGAGCTGACTTCTGACGGTTTCACCACAGCGGCGTTGCCTGGTGATCATCCAGTGACAGAAGGGAAGATGGACAGAGCCAGAGTAAACAGCGTATTAGACAGAGAATTTGTAGTAATAACAATGTTATTAGACCACCTAACCTCTCAGTTAGCCTGCTAAGGAAGCCATTAGGCCTGAAGTTGAAAACATAGACTCAAGTAATTTTGAACCAATTTAAACCACAAACCACATTATCTGCAACACTATATTGCACATCTTGGTAGGTGTTTATCTAACTAGGTTACTTACAATTATCTTTGAAACACTGCACATACAGCTTTGAAAAAAATTAAGAGACCACTGCGAAATTATTAGTTTCTCTGGTTTTACTCATCATAGGTATGTGTTGGAGTAAAATGAAAATGTTTGCTTTATTCTATAAACTTAATTTTGGTCAGTGGACCGTCGTCTTTGCCCTCTGCCAGTCTGTAACTTTGTTGTCCCCTATGTCTGTTGCTTGACCTTGTTCTTATGAACCGTTGCAAACTTTTTGGCTCGGGGCCACATCAGGATATTGAAATAAAATTCTGTTTTGTAATTTGTTATTCATAAATGACTTTCAGGCCAGAAAGGACAATAATAATTAAATAATTAAAACATTTATATAGTAGGCCCATTAAGATGCCTAAAAAATACAAATGTTGATTAGTATGTACAAGAATGGGCTGATGAGTTACGTTTTGCAACCCCTACTATTTTATTGACTACTGTGTGCTGGATGGAATTGCCTTGCGAGACAGATTCGGCCAGCGGCATTTAGTTTGTCTACCCCCGGTGGAGCATGTAGACAGTACAATAATATACTGGCTATCTAATTTTTGCACTGTCTCTGTTGACAGTGGTATCACTTTCAGACCGTCTGTTCTGTTTCACACCCATGCATTATCTCCAGGATAAGCACAGTCATATGTTTTAGCCTTTAGAGGTATTGGTGCTGGGAACAAGTCTCTACATGTCAGGAATGCTTGTTCGTCACACAAGCCCTTCTTTGCACATTGAACTACCTCTGCTGTGTTTGTTTTTCTACATTACCTGCTGCGATGGCACCAATCAGGGGCTGGAGGGTCACTACCCAGGGGTAATTCCAGGCCCCGATAATCAGCACCACTCCCAGGGGCTCTGGATGGATGTACACCTGTGGCCGGATGTAAATGTTTTACATTGAGTATATTTTTTTGGTATTATTAACATAAGTGTCTTCTGTTCTTTAGGGGACCGTTTCACAAATACAGATAGAAGCTTAGTCCTGAACTGAATAGCTAACTGATTGGAGACCCTGAACCCAAAACATTTTTAAACCAGAGCAGGGCAAATGCTTGAAACAAAATTAGAAAACAATATGAAATGGCACATCTAGATGCAGCCAGTTATTGTGGTAAGTTATGGACTGAAATTATATATTAAACAAAATGAAGGGCATTGACCACTTGCATTTATTAAATTCCAAGTCAAGCACTGACTATAGTTCGCAATTAAACAAAATATGTTTTTACCAGAAAAAAAGTGTGGATTAAGGGCAGAATTTGAACACATTCTAAAATTGTGATTAATCGCAATAAACTACAGAAGATTATGCAATTAATCGCGATTAATTATCGTAATCGTTTGACAGTACTAGTTAAGACAGATAACAAAGGTTTTCTTACAGTTTTTTACCTCATCGGAAATGGTGAGCAGGATCTTCTCTACAGGTCGAGGGGCAGCCCATTCTGTTAACCTCTCTACAGCCAAATTGATCTCCCCTTCGAGATTTAGGGTTTCAAAGAGCTCTGTGCTGTTCCCACTCTGCAGCAGGAGAAGGAAACACACCAAAACATCACGATTGTTCAATTATATTCAGCCATGTTAAAAGGGGAGTTGAATACCCCTGGTAGAAAGGATATCTGACCTAAATTCCAACCATAGTCTTTGATAAAGGTAACCCAATTCAACAAATTAGAAGATTTGTTTTTAGTTTGAGATCACTTACAATATTAAAAAACAGAAGTGCAATTTCCTCATGGGGAAAATGTAGTACACCTCTACCTTTGATATTACATAAAACGGCAAAAATTTGAATCAGGTAAACCAAAACAGGTGAAAATTATCAGAAAATCATTAGAGTAATTAGGGAGGGTCCAGCCTTCAACAAAGATTAGACACTATTGGACAGGTTTTGTATTAACCATATAGGTGTGTGGTAACAGACAGTAATGCAATAAACATAAGACCCTCAGAATATTACTAAGGCCTATGTGTCCGCGGGGGAGCTACATAATTCCACTGCCCGATGGGTCACATACGAATGGAGAATTGTCCAGACCACTGGCAATCTACATAGCACAGGTCATCTCACCAAATTCAGCCCAAGAGCTGACCAAAAGATGCTCATAGAAGCTTCTAAAAAAAACAAGTACTAGCATCTCTTGCCAAAACCAATGTCAAAATGCAACTGTCAGAGATTGCACAAAAGTGGGCTTACATGGGATGTCAGGTAGTAAGAACCCTATGCTCTTAAAAAAACAGCAGACAACACCTGGGAAAGAATAAAACGTTTTATATTGTAACAGAACCATTTTCAGTAGAATGTGAGGACACCTGTCAAGAAACTTAAGCTGACCGAACATTGAATTTGTTTGGACAATGACCCAAAAGCAAAGCAGAAGATTTTGCGATAATACACAAAACAAAGCTATAACAAAATGGTTAAAAAGAAGAAATGGAAGGTTAGGGAACAGCCAAGTCAAAGGCCAGATCTCAATCCTATCGAAATGCAGTAGGTGGACTTGTAGCGGGCTGTGCAAGAATGCAAGAAAGCCTTTGAAGAAGTAAGGTAAAGAAGAGTGTTAAAGAAGAATTCCACCCAGTCAATGTAAGAGACTGATAGACAGTTACAATAAACAGATGTATGAAGTTATTTCAGCAAAAAGACACATCACCCGCTTCAAGCTAGAGGTGGATTAATTTTTTCTTCACAATAAAAATGCATTTTGTTGATTTTTTATGAATATGCAATTGCAAAGAATAATCTTTCAGTGTTATTTGTTGAATTAGGTTACCTTTGTCTCTCAATTGTTTTGAAGTGAAGATTACATATCCATCCAACTAACGCATAAAGAAATTGCGTTATTTTAATAGCTTAAAATGGTTTCAAATGGGAAAAAAACTGATTTGTTAGATTGGGTAAACTTAATCAATGGATGTTTCGGATTTGAACAAAACTTAGTCTGTAACACTAACCTTACTGAGATCCTTCTTGACAGCGTCTGCAATTTCCTTGCGTCTCTCGTTGATTAAGCGATGTAGGCTCTTTAGCTGGTTAACTCTGAACTCCAGGGGTTTAGACTTGCCGGTCTGGAAGGCCCTCCTAGCTCTCTCAACCACTCGGTGCTCCTTAGACATACGGGTCAACAAGGGGGCAGAGCACTATGAGAAGAAGGTTTATGCCATTGTTTAAAAACATGCAAATGTGTGTTTGTTTTCATTTCAGAGGTAAACACAAGCAATAAACTAGCTATTAGAGTCACATCCTATTCAGTAAAAGCCAGGATGCTAACAAAAGTATTGATGAAATGAAATACAGGTAGGTGTAACAGCTCTACTGTGCGCATTAGCTCTGCATAATAAATACTGCTGATCAAATAATGTTTAATTTATTTTACAATAACATGACACCAATATTTATTAGCCTACCTGAGGAAATACATAATTGTAATAACTTTGTTGATAGTGGGGAGAACTAAGTCAAACTCCTGTGATGGTAAGTACTGTAGCTCTCCATATGGAGAGAATGTCTTTGTTGAGAAAAAACGTGTTTTGGGAGCATTAACGAGTTTTCACACCTTCTGCAACTACATGTGCAGTATTGTAGCTAGATATGGTATGCAATCAATATTGTACTATAGTTACAGTAGCGGCCGACGCCAACCGATTAAACTAAATTCGTTTAAGCATTGTATACAGTTTGCTTGATGTCCGTGGTGGTATAGGCTGACTTGTTTCTAAATAGACTATTGTTGCAGGTTGCTTATATTATAAGGACGTTTTGTCATTCAGCAAACCGGTTGGCCAAAGACAGCTAGCTAACAAGCTAAAGTTAATAGCTTCAATGCCTTACAAAACAGTTTACATTCGTAAACCAACTATTGGAAAATATAAGTTATCGTAAAATTGATCTACCTTGGAGGCAGCAGTGTAACAATATTTGGCACTTTGGTTTAACGCTATATTGCGTCAATGAATACGCAGAGCTCGGATAAACTTGACTTGTGCTTTCACTCCAGGAAAAAAAATCATAACACTAAATACGTCATCAAAAACGGAAGAGCAACACACCGCGGGGTTCTAGCTTCATAATACAGAACTCGGCAATGGCTGATCAAATCACCTGACATTTAAATAACGACTCATTGGCCGTTTATCAGTCCGCGTTTTGTACGTACTTGTGTTCTTGTGAACTCGTTTGACGTAATCTTTCATGGCCCATGTAAGGTTCCAATTCAAAGAACGCAAGTTACCACTTAAGTTTGATAAGATCCCGACTTTTGAAATCTCTCATATCTTACTTTTTATGGACTATCTAAACACATCTGTTTCAGACATGGTTAACATTAGCTCCCGTTTGTATGTTTTTTGAATGACTTCAAAATTGATTTCTTACCTCTTAAGAAAATGTATTCCCGTAAAATTGCACAGAAGATTTGTAAAGATATTTCACACGTTTTACTTCTTTCATTTATACCCCTTGTATTCCTCCTCACAATTTTATGATTTCCTATTATTTATGCCTGGCTGTTGTGATTTACGGTCTAATTAGTGATGTTTTCCTTATTTCTAGCTTATAAATCCCCCGTTTCTATTTTATGTTTTCATGTCCGTATTCTCCACAAGATTTTGTATGTTTGCTATTGTGTGTTCAATGAAAAAAACGAAAATTCCCGGATGTGGATTTAATCTGCCTCTTATCGAGAATGCATGGGTAGGTTACTTGTTCAGCGAGAACGCATCAGATATCCCAATATTCATTTCAAGATGTCAGGAGAGCAGGAAAAGTATATGGTGTTGCGCAATACCCAAGTACACATGCATCTCAATTTAGGTAGGTGCGTTTTCTGTCCTCGCGTTCTTGCAAGTCCATTCTCAATGTCGCTTTGCAAGAACGTTCTTCAGAAGGACACCAATACGTTCTTAGTGTACTTGGAATTCATACACGGAAATTATTATTTGTATTTTAGTCTGTCTTAATTTACCCATGATACATTAGGGGTTTGAGCCTCGAAAAGGCCAACAAGCCCCACAGTTGAATAACTGTGCCATGCTGTCAGGAAGCATGCATCATCCAGAAACATACACATTATTTTAATTTTCAACATAGATTTCATAAAAAAAGGCTGATTTTTTTTTATCGAAAGCAATGGCTGTGCTGAAGAGGATCAACACTGAAACATATATTTGTAGTTATTTTTTGCAAGGTATTTGGTAGATCAGTCAGCAGTCAACTGTAGTCTTTGGTTGTGTTTGAGAATATCAAAAATAAATAGATTGACGGGTGAATTCTGACAGACTGAGCTATACATAACGAGTTATTATTTATGATGCAGGGTGATTTATAGATTATTCAGTTGGCAGTCGCTTGCGGTCCTTTTGATCCTCTCATGTCGACTGCTACATCCCAGATCAACCCGTCCCCACTCCACCCTTAAGGACTCCATTCGCACATTCACACACGCCTACACCATTTCAGCTATGAGTCCCAAAGCTGGGTAAAAATTACCATGGGTGTAGAAGATAATTAGACTTCACATGGCCTGTTCCAGCAAGCATGCAATGATGCTGCCATAAGTGAAAATTGAATCCTACAAGGCATTGTATTCTTTTTAGCTTGCTCAATTTCACACAAAAGAATGGATATATGCTACATATATTTGTCTGTCTGATTTAAAAACTTGACACATTAAAACAAATTCATAAATTAAGCATCAGGACCAAGGATGGCACTCCAAACTTGTGTGAAGGGTATACAGGTTAAATTGGGATCCAGAGTACATGCATTCTATGTATTTTTCAACATTTCAGAATGTAGGGCAGTTTGCCAGTGCTGGCTCTAGCCTTTTCGGGGCCCTCAGTAAAATCTTATTTGGGACCTCCTGTCCCCCCTAGAGGTAGGCAGCCTTAAATGACCGCTTACGTCGCTTATGCTTAGAACTGGCCCTGTCACTGGTTCCCAATTCTGTTTCTCGAGTACCCCCTACAGCAAACATTTTTGTTGTAGCCCTCAAGAATCAAACCCAATTCAATCGTTACTTGACAAGTTGAATTGGCTGTGCTTAGGTGCAGCTAAAAACAATTCCCTTTAGGGGTTACTTAAGTGTCCACAGATAAATGCTCTCTCCTTATCCTTCCTGACTGATTCTTATCTAGTTTTGTATTTTGCTAGTGTCCTTGTCACTACTGGTAGCATGAGGCAGTTCCTGCAGCACCTTCAGGTTGCACAGGAGGTAGTCCAGCTCCTCCAGGATGGCACATTCTCACATGCCGTTGCAACAAGGTTTGCTGTGCCTCCCAGAACAGTCTCAAGAGCATTGAGGAGACACCAGGAGACCGGCCGTTACACGAAGAGAGCTGGACAGCCGGACAGGGCCGCATCGACCCAGCAACAGGACCGGTATCACCTCCTTTGTGAGAGGACTAACAAGAGAAACACTGCTAGAACCCTACCAAATGACCTCTGGTGGGTTACTGGTGTGCATGTTACTAACCAAACTGTCAGTAAACCCTACCAACTGACTCCATGAGGGTGGCACGAGGGCCCAATGGCCTCTTTTGTTGCACTGTCACAATTGCAATTTGTTCTTGCATTTGCCTCATTGCCCATCTTTTGATTTTCCACTTGTAAATACATATACTTAATGCTTGTACATTTTCTTCCCTATTTGCCTTTATTGCTAATTTAGAATTGCCATATGTACTGTATTTGCCGTCATAGCACATCTATACATTCCATTTGTAATATACATTATACCTAAATCTTGTACATTTCCTGCCCGCTTCAAACTGCTGTTAGGATGAAATCCTCAGACCCATCATCTGATCTTATGCATGTGCACTGGGCCCTAAGTTCCTCCTGGTGGAGAACAATGCCCAGCCTCATGTGGCCAGAGTGTGTTGGCAGTTCCTGAATGACTAAGGTTTTGATGCCATTGACTGGACCTCACATTCCACAGACCTGAATCCAATTGAGAACCTCTGGGACGTTATTTATCAGTGCATCTGACGCTGCCAAGTAGCGCAACAGAGGGTCCAGGAGCTCACCGATGCCCTGATCCAGGTCTGGGAGGAGATCAAAGTTTTTATTTATCAAATGCGCCGAATAACACAGCATCATTCTGAACAATGAAATTCTTGTTTTATGGCACACGACACCTATGCAGTAAGAATTAAGAAATACATAAAGCAAAGAAAATATGCACAACAATGTAAACTAGTAGCAATTTTAAAGACTGTAGAATGGGGAATATGAACAATATGGGTAGTATTAAATATTATATCTTTAAGTGTAATATGCCTATGAATGGTACATACACATTATCTAATGTACATTAAATGTACATAGAAAGACATCAGAGCATTTGGAATATTCATGTGATCAATATGATCATAGATCACTGTTGCTGGATGATCTATAATCCTTATGGCATGTGAGAAAACACTGAGTCTGGAAGTGTATGTGCTAATGCTCTGGTAGTGTCTACCAGACGACAGCAGTGTGAACAGACCATAGCATGGATGGCTGTAGTAATCCTTTGGAGGAATTTGTGGTCAGCAGTGGAGCAGATGCCATACCAGGCAGTAATGCAGCTTAAAAGGATGATCTCAGTCTTTCACCTGTAAAAGTTGGCAAACTTTTTTTTTTGCCAAACGTCTTGGGTCTCAGGAAGTATAGTTATTTTGGGACAGTTTTTACTGCTGAGTCTGCTGCCTGGACCAGGAGAAGTCACATTTGATGAACACAAAGAGGAACTTGAAGTGGGAGTCTCAAGTCCCAGGGTCCTGAGCTTAGGAATAAGCTTAGCGGGTACAATAATTTCGAAAGCTGAGCAGAAGTCCACGAACAGCATCCTCACATCTTGTCCTCACGTTTTGTCTTTTTCCAGATGGGAGAGGGCGGTGTGTGTCGTCAGGGTGATGGCATTTTCCATAGATCTATTGGGGCAGTATGCAAATTGAAAGGGGTCCAATGTGTATGAAATGGTGGAGCAGATCTGGGTTCTGACCAGCCACTCGAAGCACTTCAAGATGATGGAGGTCAGTGATACAGGATGGTAGTCGTTCAGGCAGACGATGGATGGTTTCTTCGGTACAGGGATGATGGAGGTCTGTTTAAGCAGGAGGGGACTGCAGATAGAGACAGGGAGAGTTTCAATTTGGAGGTGAAAACCTCCGCTAGCTGGTCAGTGCACCCCCTGAGGACACGGCCTGGAATGCCATCTGGCTATGGTGACTTCAGATGGTTCACTTTTTTTTAAACTCTCCTCACCTCAGCTGTAATTTGGGACAGAGTGCCGTCGTCTTGGTACTCAGCTAGCTTCACTGAAGGAATGGTGTAAGTTGCCTCAAACCATGCATAGAATGATTTCGAGCTCATCTGGGAGAGAGGCAGCAGGCTGGGCATCATTGCCCTTTATAGTCTGTGTTATGTCACAGTCCACACCACATGCATATTTGGTCACAGCTGTGGTAGTTAGACTCCAACTTATCCCTGTAGTTTCGTTTGGCATCTCTGATGGCCTTTTGTAGGTCATATTTCATCTTCAAAGCCTCCAGGACACCATTCGCTATCTCACCATGAGCATGTCCAGACATTGTTGGGAGTGCATACATGCACGTGGGGGCCATACACCCTACCGAGTTACATAATAAGTTGCTATTATGAAATTCACACAAGTTGGAACAACCTGAGATTTTGACTGTTTACTATGGTTTTGATTGATGGCATGATTGATGGTGTGAGTTTGAATTCAGCCCTCAGTCGGTTGGTGATTTTGGACCGTTGTTACGTCCCTTTGTTCTCAATGAATTACACAATGTACAGTAAAGATTTTGGTCTTTAATATATTTAGTTCATTGAGACCCGATGTGTGATTTAGGTGTTCCCTTAATTTTTCTGAGCAGCGTATGTAGTGTTGGAGATAATAGAGAACAGCCACAGCCAAGCCCAGCTTTTTCAACTTGTCAAGTAATTATTAGGCCCTCATTGATATGAATTAGGTATGCTTGTCCAGGGCTGCCTTCTGAATGCTACAGTGTGAAAAGCTATAAAATCTCAAAATGCAGAGAGTGGACATTTTATTTTAGCACAGAGGCATCATGAAAGTGGTGGCTGCTGGCCTTCTGTTTCTTCTTTCACTGGTTGTCAGTCATGGAAACTATCACCTTATGCATTTCTCATCAAACCTAGACTCATCAAGTTTGCTCAATCATTTAATAATCAGTTTTGTTTTTGGATTCTGCTTCTTGACTCTGTCTGTCTTTCTGTTTGCATGTTAAAGCTATAAGACTTTGTCTTTAGAATGGGACTGTCAGGAGATAACAGATCCAACAGGATGTTGGACTGGGGCAAGTGGTGGGACCCGACAGAATTCAAACAGTGTACCGTCTAGTAGGGGATAACTGGGTTTCCCTGCCTGAAGCACATCACTGTGGGCTGTCAACCAGGCAGGTGCCCTCTACAAATATGAAGCTGGTAACTGGATCCATGCGTTGCAAGCTGCAGGTATGTGGAGAAATTTATGAATCAGACATTTTTCAGATCCTGACACCTTTAGGTGATGATGATGATGATGATGAATGCAGGACAATCTATCTACACTAAAGTGTATGTCAGTCTGGATAAGTGCATCTGTTTAGGAGTGGACGTTAAACTGTACTCCATTGCTAAGTCATTTTGGAGTTCTCTCAGATGCATGCTCCTTGTTTGCTTTTCTGTTTTGTCATCAGGCCTTCAGAAGCAGGTTGATGTTGGGGGTGACCAAATTGTTGTGAATATAAGTGATGTTCCTCTCTGTTAGACAAAGAACGTCACACTTGGCCACAATAGTCCAGGGTCACCCCTTTCATGGACAAAATTGCCAGGAAGTGTGAAGTACCTCAGTTTTGGGCCCTTGGGGTGCTGGGCAGTTAACAAGGAAGAATGCTTTCTTCATAAACGTAACGTGTAGGAGAGAGTCAGACACGACAGTTGTTGGGTGAGCCTTTATATAACCACTTAATGTTCTGTTTTATTTCAACCCTGGTTGTTTGCTTGCTAGCTGAAGCCAGACAGCCAAAACAATGGTTGGAGTCCTATTGATGGCAAACTTGCAATGATTGAAGAAGCTACTGATGGTAGTGTCTATGGGGTCAACTCTGGGGGTGACCTTTATAGCAGGTAAGGTTATGATTTGACCTGTAATGTTTGTGTCCTGTGTTGAGCCTATATGGCATTTGCATTACGGTTGTCAAAAGTTTTCACCCCTCCTTGGACTTCAAAATGTAGTTGTTACAACAGGAAATAATTGTAAGTAATTTATGTAGGAGAATGTATAGTTTGGGTCACTGCCCTAATGGATATTTAATCTTCTCTCAGGTCCCTTGCAGAACCATTTTCTGATTCTTATTTTTCATTATGGACATACACTACCATTAAAAATGTTAGGGTCACTTAAATGTTATCAACATGTGATCTCAATCAATCAATCAAATATATTTATGGAACCCTTTTTACATCAGCCTTAAAACACCCAGCCTTAAACCCCAAGGAGCAAACAAACGTAGTGTTGAATTTCAGTGGCTAGGAAAAACTCCCAAAGAAGGCTGAAATTTAGGAGTGGAACCAGGCTCAGAGAGGTCACCAGTCCGCTTCTGGCTGTGCTGGTTGAACATATTAAGAATACAAATTGCAGTAATCAATAAATACACGTGGGCTGAGTCCAGAGTTTATTTAAACCTAGTCCAAGGACAGGGACAACATGGGGGGGGTCAGCAGAGCAGCAGCTGAAACGTCAGGTGTCATCTTGATCTGCAACACAACCAGGAGGACAGCAACAAGTCTTTCAAGCCTGGTACACTGCAGATGTAGGTCTAGACCTCATGTCCTCAGTTTAAAACAGGGCAGGAGAAAGGGAAAATATACAAACTGCATTCCTTAAATCTAGAAGGATTTATAGTGGAGGAGAACTGACCCTACTCCCCCAGTACAGTAATATAGCAGCGTTTGACCTTGGGGCTGAGACCAGGGGGTCCAGTGACACTGTGGCTCTATCCGGGGGAGGCCCCAGACAGGGCCCCACAGGCAGGAAATCAGTCAACGCACATTGCCAAGCATCAACCAAAGGGACAGTACAGCCCAATTGCGCAACAGAATGACAACAACAAGCCAGTGACTCCACCTCCGAATGGCATTGAGGGAGGGCATCCCAGTGACAATGAGAGTCCACCTGGCAAGACAGCAAGTATGACAGAAGCATGAGCTGATATCTTTTCAGATTACCTCAACAAATTTACAACTAGAATGTTAAAGGTCTGCAAGAGCTTGCGGCAAATGGAGAATTTTTTGAAGAAAGCCAAGTTTGAAGTACACAATTATTTCTATTAAAAACAATATTTTTAACCTTGTGAATGACTGTTTCCTATATTTAATTTTGAAAGTGATTTCATGCATGTTTTCATGGAAAAATAAGGACATTTCTAAGTGACCCAAATCCTTTGCACTCTATAACACTGCCTGTTTTGTCTGCCAGTACCAGATTTATAACATGTGCATAACACCAGACATTAATTTGTGTTGGAGACTGATCAGACAGGAATGCAGAGAACCCTTTATACTGTCCCTGCATATTTGCTGCACCATCAGTGGAGTTGCCCACACACATGCAAATGTCAATGCCAAGTTTCTCTAATGTGTTCTTTAGTAGCTCTGTCAGATATTTTCCTGTGGATTTCTCACAGTTCACCACAGCAACCAACCGCTGAAGAGCTAGATCTGTGACATATCTGACAATGATAGCACACTGGTCCTTTGATGTGGCATCTTGAGATGTATAAATCTGCATCGAAAACAGTCCCGCCTCTCTAACCTCATATATGAAATTGTGCCATTTATGACTTGGCTGAGATCATCCATAACTTTCCCAACAAAGTCATTTAATAGCAGTCACATGAGATCCTTTACCTTTTGCACCTGTGTCATGATGATTCTTGCTTTGCTCAATACAACTGATAATGTGCTAAAAAGTATTACCAACTGTAGAAAGTTGCCACGATTGATTGCAATATCTTCCAGTGTATAAGCAGCCTCTGCTTTATTCCCTCCACAATTGCCTTTGACTTTTATCACATCTATTAGGCGTTCCATTACCTGTTGCTTCTTCACCTGCTCATGATGTAAAGACATTTGTTTGCTTGCCAGGAGGCATTTTATATCTGCCCTTTTAGCCGACAGAAAGTAAGCATTAGCACTATCTATATGGATCTTACTGTTCTCATGCTCTTCTATCCGCTCATGAACATGTTTCTACTGCCCATCCTCCCCCTGCAGGAGGCAGGCTTCGGCGTTCGACGTCACCGGCCTTCTGACGCCATCGCCCATCTCACCAACTCATTGCACCTGTTGTCTCATCTAGCGCACCTGCTCATCATTAAGTCATTCCCCTCAGTATATATGTTCCCTCTGCTCCCTTTGTCTTTGTGTGTTATTGTCTCTATGGTATGAGCATATTTCAGCTCACTGAATTAAATGACCGAGAACTTACCGACTCCGCAGTCCACTCCACCTTTCTCACACTCAAATGCTGACAGTTTCCATGTTTTCATACCTCCCTTTATGAAATTGTGTTGCAGATAAAGACCATATATGACGATTTCAGCTGCCACTCTGCTGACCCCCCCATGTTGTCCCTGTCCTTGGACTAGGTTTAAATAGGCTTAGGCCACATGCATCTAACTATTTCAATTTTGAGTCTTGATATGTTCACCCGGCACAGCCAGAATAGGACTGGTTACCCCTCGAAGCTTGGTTCCTCTCGAGTTTTTCCTAGCCACTGAAGTTCATCACTATTGTTGTTTGCTTCCTGGGGTTTAAGGCCGGGTGTTTTGTGAAAGCACTTTGGGACAACTGCTGATGTAAAAAGGGCTTTATATATTTTTTTAATTGATTTATTGACTATCACTTGCAGCAGGTGCAAATGCCAAAAACACAGAACAATACAGTGATTGTGTTTTTTCACTGTATGTCAACCACTTGCGGTTGCTGCCATGCTTGCTGTGAAAAATGTAAGCTAGTAGGTGGTGTTTTGTGGGCTGCTGAGGGTGGTTATTGAAAAATGTGTCTAGATCCTGTGCTTGAGGATGAGCAAAATAATAAAATAAATTATCATCTACACTAACATCTGTCTGTGCCTCTGGTATCTCTTGCTGGGTTGTTGTCTCACTGGATGCTGTCTCTATATCTCCTCTCTCACCAGCTGACTCACCTGTATTGCATAACAAAAAGGGCAGAAGGGCATTATACCAGGGGTTTCAGACTCACATTAGGCAGTAGGCCGGATTTGTTGGAATGAGGCCTCATGGGGGCTGTCATTATCATGGTCATTATAATTTTTCTGCATGGGTATCATATTGTGTTGATTTACTTAGTTACTACACCCACTTCTGAACAAACTGTGCATATTGGTTTATCATGTACTGTCATATACTGCTCTTTCTAACATTAAATAACTTTAATTCATATTGTTTACTCTGTTGTCCTCTCAACCTGTCCCTGTAGTTATGGCCTCCTCATTGCAAATTTTGGACGAGCTAAAGGTAATTTACTGCATACACAGATCAAGTTTGAGTTTTGTTATCAAAATATGCATAATATTTGCAAAGTCGATGAAACACCATATATTGGGTGATTCAAAAAGGCAGATATTTTAATTAAATTTTATATTTTGCTTGTGAATAGTTTGACAACGCTATAACGATATTAGCCGAATAATTACATTACTAATGCTAATTATTAAGCCTATATCTCTCTCTATCAGTTGCCACTTATTTGTCATCTTGAAAATAATTCAGCACATTTGGCAGCATGCTCCTCCAATGCCTTTCCTTTTCAGCCCCTCCAGGCCTTTTTATACCGTCAATCCTCCCGGATGCGTATCGTTACGGTAGGGCCGGCCCAGGTATCCGTAGCCTATCTGAGAAAACGTTTTGGAAAAGACGGGCTATGGACCCAACCAACTCTATTTGGGAGGGGAGAACTCCCTTAAATGGTACAACCCATGTAGAGGCTGTAGTGTCAGAATTCGGAACTTGTGTAGCCAACTTTAAGAGAAGATAGACTAACGTGACAAATGTCAACAACAAAAAATAGTAGAGCGGCCCAAAAGTCAAGCTGCCCACCGGGAATTCTCCCAATTACCCACCCCGGGCCTGCTTAGGGCTGCCCACTGTCAAATCGTCAAGTGCGCGAGGGCTCTCTCCGCAGATGTTTGGAGCCCATTATGCACCCTTTTGCGTTGTGGCGTGAAACAGAGGGGTTCCCTTGCGAAGCCTGGAAGCGAGAGAAAAATCCCGGCAAACCCTCCTTATAGCCAACGTTAACACGTTTAGAATTATTTTTAAGTATAACACAAAGCTCACCATTGGGTCATATAGCCAGACGTTTGTGATGCTGTTTTGACCAAAAATAGTACATTGATTATTGACAAATATAGATAATCATTGACAATTACCTCTCGTTTACTCTGTAGGGCAAGAGCCTGCAAGATATATAACAGGCAGTCGGTCCCTTAAGTGCCTTGACCACGAAGAAAGTAAAAAACTTTAAATAAATAGTCCCAAACACACAATAGTGTGCAACATGCTTAAGTGTCATCAAAGTAACATGATAATGTCCCAAGTGCTGTCCCAATACTATTTATAGCATTTTGAGACCTTGCAGCCTCTTGCACGCAATCACTTGCTAGGAGGGTTCAGGGCTTGTGGGGTTCAAGTCTGTGAGGGTCCAGGGCTTGGGGGGACATTGGGATTGGGCAAAATAGTCCAATGGCTGGTTTGTTTCTTTAGAAAACAATAACAGTTGAATAGATACCGCTACCCTATGTGAACTATGCTATGTTAATTGAAATCAATCGATAGAGAGCAATATGTTAATTGTCTTTGCAGTATGTCCATCACAATATCACCTTAAACTGTTTTACTTTAGGCTTACTATGAAGTAGCCAGTGAAGTTTTTGTCTAGAAATACAGATACTGTAAATGAAAACAATGACTCCATAGCTAGTTTTTAGAAAACAATGACAGTCAACCACTACCTAATGTGAATCGAAATAGAGAGCAATATGATCTTTGTTGTTGCTGTTCTTCCAACGCAATATAACCATAAACAGTTGTATTTTAGGCTTACTACAATGTAGCCACTGAAGCTTGTAACTTGTTTTAGTCTATCCTGAACAAATCCTAATGCCTAATTTTACAATTACAATTTCCTCCCCTCTGTTAGGCGCTACAGAGCACTGCACTCCAAAACTAACAGACACAGGAAGTTTCTATCCACAGGCCTTCACTCTGATGAAGATTACTTATCCCTATTTGGAGCAGCGGGTAGTGTGCCTGCCTGGGGAGCTGAAGGTCATGGGTTCAAGACATGGCCTGCCAGATGCTAAATTGGTGTCAGAAGTGAGATTGGCCCAGATGGCCATTTGAGAGGTGAGGGACTTGGTATAGTGAAGCTTGAGGACATGTTCTCCTGTTTGGTGGGGTTGTGTAGTGACCTTGGAATAACCACTACTCGTCCCTTCAAAAGGGATATCCCTATTTGGAGCAGTGGGTAGTGCACCCGCCAGGGCAGCCAAAGGTTGCAGGTTTGAGACCACCAGACGCTAAGATACATTTTTGTTATAAGTAATACGTTTTTGTTTTAAAATTAAATGTACAGTGAAACACTAGTAGTGATTCTTCAATAAGCATTATTTAGATTTTCTCATTTACAGCAACAGAAAAATTATGTCAACTGTCTTGCTGAGTATTTTGCAGGCTCTAAATTTACACTAGCATATGCTGTAACTGCTAAGCCAAAAGTATTCAAACCTCTCCTTTGGGACCCCTGATGGTTTATAATTTTGTTGAAGCCCTGGGCAAGCACATCAGATTCACTTAACAGGGGCTTGTTCATTAGCTTAATAGTCTAATCAGGTGTACCATGTCTGGAAAATTTTAAATAAATGAAATGGCTCGGGGGTTCTGAGGAGACATTTGAATACCTCTGCTACAGTAGGCTACCTGCTGTCCAAAATAACATTTTAACCCCTGACTGGCCGGAAGTAAAATTGTAATGTTGTTTCAATGTTTATTTTTTAACTCAGCCTTCTTCCCTGTTCATTTGCTCTCTATTAATTCCTATATGGTTCCGTTCTGTTTAATAACTCCTTTGTGAGAGTTGTTTGTCCGTTGACACCATACTGAGCCTTTATTAAGCTCATTCTTTATTTTATCCCCAAGTAGTTAGATCTCCCGTGTTTAAACTTTAGCTTCGGACACTCAACTTTGCTCTTGTTTTGTGATTTTTGTACCTTAGCCTTTGGATTTTGTCTAGTGCCTTGCCTTTTTGCCCACCACTTGCTTTCCCCTTTGTACCATTGCCTCTCTTTGGTCTTACCGGTTTTGACCCCTGGCCTGCATTTTGACTCTGCCTTGTCGTTGCCTGGAACAGTCAACCTTACTAACCCTCCTCTCTGACTCAGTCATTAACCTTGAAACTGACTGAAAGTATGGTTAATCTGGTTGTAAGATGTGTTGATGTTCTTGCAGATAGGAAACTCTTGAATGTTAAAGCATTTAATGTTTTATTGGACAGGGATGACAAGAAAAGATAGGAATTAGCTAAAAGAGCAGTGGGTTGGATAAAACCCATGCTGCATCCGAACATACGCACTTGAGGTAGTGGTTTATATCGCTGGACCACCCTCAACGCAATTCAGGTTTTATTTGGCCTGAGACAAATAAGTTAATCATCACACAAATGTATTTCCAGATAAAACTTTACTTAATCCAAAGTAACAAAAACAAAGCACACGATCACAACACAAAGGCAACAAGTTGAGTAGGCAACATGGTTGTGGTTCATTTATGCATGATGTCCCCCCCAGAACATTCTGTTGGCTGCATCAGTCAAATTTCAGATTGCATCAGTCCATGTTGGCAATGACTCAGTGAGAAACCAGACAGAACGGATAGTGCGGTAGGAGAACAGACTTGATGTCTAAAGCTGAAATGCAGCTCCACAGGAACCTAAAATAACAGGGTCACAGAGCAGGATAAAATGAAGGCCGACCGCCTAGATTTCATCTTGACAGAATATTTGAGCAGCATATTTGAACTCATTGGCAGTAATATAGGCCTATTCCTCAGTTAAATGAACTTTGGGTTCAGACATTCAAATGCTCTCATTCTCTTTCCCAACACACACATTCACATAAAACCGCACCCATCAGAGACTCAGCAGGCAGTATTGTACAGTAGCTAAGGCATGATGGGAAATGGTGATGGTAACAGTTCAAATGAGCGTTCAGACTTCAGAATAGAATGTGACAATAAAAATGCCAGGTGCTAAAACACTGACTCCCGGCCAGACACTGCATGGGATGAACTTTACAGAGAACCAAATCCACCATATTAGTTTCCACAGAACACACAACGTCAACGAACCTCGAAACAAACCATGCAAGTGTAATCAGGGGTTACTGAACCAATAAAAAGGTCCAGGGGAAAAAATTATAATTGGGGGCTAGTGTCAAGGTTCAATTACCTAATCATTCTCAGAATATATAATATTGCATATAATCAGATTAATATTGTATTATTAGAGTACATATCACATAAAATATGTAACATGTGTAATATAATGTTGGTCATTTGTCATCTACAATATGACAGTAAAGATATTACAGTGAAGAAAGACACACTACGGGCTTGTCGGCAGAGGTTAGGTCCCTGGCTGTGGCAGAAGACTGCAACATCCTGTGTTGTTATGCTACATCAGGTTATCAAAACTGTCAACATATGGAAGTTGGGAATGTGTTAGTATGTATAGCATTAGTTTCTTACATCATTCAAAAATACATTTTGGAAACATTTCAAAATCTTTGACAACACTCAGTTAAACACTGCAGAACCACACGTTTACAAAATAGGAACTCATGCGGAACACAACAATCCTTGTCCTGAACACATTGCACACTTAATTTATCACAATGAGGTTTGTGCTGAGGAACACAAAGTTGTGTTTAGGAAAATTGACCCCTTTTGGACCTTTGTGTCTGTATGTGTGTGTGTGTGTGTGTGTGTGTGTGTGTGTTTGGTTCCTGACATGACCGTTAGTATGTCTCAGGCGATCCCTAGGTAACCTCCGATCGTTGAAGCAACAACGATTCCCAGAATGACACAGCAAATAACAATCATAATTTTCTTCTGTAATTTTTTATATAATTTATATAAAGAACAACAACAAAAAAAGCATCCCAGGCAGCGTGTGAAGAGAAGATAATATGTGTTATAGACATTCAAATAACAAATGTATTGACAACAAAGCATAGAGCTTAAGAGATCAACATTGGAGTGCAACAGTCAGGTAAGATTATGTCCAGATGCAGTGCTTTTCCATTCCTTTTGGTCACAGTCAGTTTGAATAGGGCTTTCTATAAAAACCAAAGGCATGTTTATAAATAGCACACAATAGACAAAGTAAAACTTCTTGCTGATCATACCATCATTGCCATAGATAACTATTTGCTTTTCACAATACATTCACATGCTAACAGACGTGCATAACATTCCCTCAAATCACGTGGCACTCATGCAACATGCCTATGCCCCATTTTGAATGATGACCAAACATAAAGGAGTTAACAGCACCCTCAACAGTGGAACCTGTTTGTTCTATGGTAATACTGATAGGGTCAAACCTCAACTCGGGGGTGTAACTATGGTCGTGGGAGTTGACTGTTTTGTTACCCATGTTGTCTGTGAAATATTAACCAAAATATCTATAACCGTTGGGTCTTTGAACCTCTTCAGTCAGGGTGGATGACAGCTGATCAACAGTGAGAGCTGGAGAAATGTTGAAGACATGAAGCCATCCTCCGGGGAATGCCTTAAAGAGGCTTAATGAGGCCCAGAGTGGCACCCGTCCTCAGGGACGTCTTCATGCCCCTGGTTCCCTAACTCAGCCCCACGGCCAGAGAGATGATGAGGATGGTCAGAGAGACTGCGAGGCAAACCCCTATCAGGATAATCTTCTGCACCAGAGGGAGAAAGGGAGAGACGAGTGAGCGAGAGAAGCACAGACGAATGTACAGTGAGGGGTAAAAAGTATCTGATCCCCTGCTGATTTTGTACGTTTGCCCACTGACAAAGAAATTATTGGTCAATACATTTTAATGTCAGGTTCATTTGAATCGTGAGAGACAGAATAACAACAAAAAATCCAGAATAATGCATGTAAAACATTTTATTAAATTATTTGCTTTTTAATGAGGGAAAATAGTATTCGACCCCTCTGCAAAACATGACTTTTAGTTGGCCACCGGGTTTGCACACATCTCAGGAGGGATTTTGTCCCACTCCTATTTGCAGATCTTCTCCAAGTCATTAAGGTTCTGAGGCTGACGTTTGGCAACTTGAACCTTCAGCTCCCTCTGCAGATTTTCTATGGGATTATGGTCTGTACACTGGCTAGGCCACTCCAGGACCTTAATGTGCTTATTCTTGAGCCACTCCTTTGTTGCCGTGGCAGTGTGTTTTGGGGCATTGTCAAGCTGGAATACCCATCCACGACCCATTTTTAATGCCCTGGCTGAGGGAAGGAGGTTCTCACCTAAGATTTGATGGTACATGGCCCTGTCCATCGTCCCTATGATGCGGTGAAGTTGTCCTGTACCCATAGCAGAACCCCCCCCCACCCCCCAAAGCATAATGTTTCCATCTCCATGTTTGACAGTGGGGATGTTGTTCTTAGGGTCATAGACAGAATTCCTCCTCCAAACACGGCGAGTTGAGTTGATGCCAAATAGCTCGATTTTGGTCTCATCTGACCACAACACTTTCACCCAGTTCTCCTCTGAATCATTCAGATGTTCACTGGAAAACTTCAGACGGGCCTGTACCTGTGGTTTCTTGAGCAGGGGGACCTTGCGGAAGCTACTGGATTTCAGTCCTTATACGGCGTAGTGTGTTAACCATTGTTCTCTTGGTGACTATGGTCCCAGCTGTCATTGACAAGATCCTCCCGTGAAGTTCTGGGCTGATTCCTCACCGTTCTCATGATCACTGCATCTCCACAAGGTAGTTAGACAGACCGAGGGAGATTGACCGTACTTTTGTGTTTCTTCCATTTTTGAATAATCGCTGTTGTCACCTTCTCACCAAGCTGCTTGGTGATGGTCTTGTAGCTCATTCCAGCCTTGTGTATATCTACAATCTTGTCCCTGACATTCCTGGACAGCTCTTTGGTCTTGGTCATGGTGGAGAGTTTGGATTCTGATTGATTGATTGCTTCTGTGGACAGGTGTCTTTTATACAGGTAACAAGCTGAGATTAGGAGCACTCCCTTTCAGAGTGTGCTCCTAATCTCAGCTCGTTACCGGTATAAAATAAATCTTTCTGATTGAGAGGGGAACAAATACGTATTTCCCTCACTAAAATGCAAATCGATTTAAAACATTTTTGACCTGCGCTGTTCAAATTAACCTACCATTAAAATTAGACTGATAATTTCTTTGTCAGTGGGAACACAAAATCAGCAGGGGATCAAAAACTTTTTTCCCCTCACTGTAGAGGTGGGAAATAGTCCTTTGGAGACATAGGAAAGAATGAGAAAATCCTGTGGCCACTCCGGTTGTGTTTCTAGTGACGCCTACAACAACATTATGTTAAGAAGTATACAAGTCGATGAAATCAGGTAGGGTTGGAAGCAGTGTCTTTAACAACCAGTAGAGAGCAGTCAGCCCTCAAATCAAGCCAAACCACATCTGACTAAAGATGGGAAAATAGCAAATCATCAGAGGGCAGGAAAGGGAGGTTTATTCATTATTTCAGAAAGGAATTTGAGCAGGCAGGTAGCCGGGTGTTCATTCCTAAGTTTTGAAGAGCAAAATGAGGCACACAACATGCACTGCAAAAAACATTCACAAGGCATGCTACAACACACTGTGATACCGTGGCAAGAGACAGCAAGGTCACTTCCTAAACTGGACACATGGGTATGAGTGCATGCCATGCCACGTGGCCCATCCATCAGCTCCAGCTGCGCGTGGGACTCACCCGTCGGGCTTTACTCTGGTATTTAACAGCTTTCTTAGTATCTGACACAGCCCTCTCCACGTAGTCCACCGAGTGCTCCACATTGTACTCAATACGATCAATCATCTCCCCCTGAGAGAGGGGGGAGGGGAGGGATGGGAGATGGAGACAGATGGAGGTAGAGAGTAGGAAAGAGATGGAGGTGGAGGGAGAGAGAAAGAGAAATAGAGAAAGCAAGAGAGAGTGACAGAGACGGAGGTAGAGGGGGAGAGAGAGAGGGAAACGGGTGGTAGGACTCAAGGGAGGGAAGCGTGAGGGGGCAGCGGGAGGAGAGGAAAGGGAGAGAGAGGACAGCGCCACATCAGAAAATGTCCCGAGACTGTGTGTCGCGTCTCACCCTTCGACCGCCCTTCTTCATGCTGACGGCAGCTTTGTAGTTGTCTTTGGCCTGTCCCACAAAGTCCTGTGTGTTACTGATGTTCTGCTCAATGTTGTTCACCAGCTCCCCCTGCAGGACCGCACAGGAAACACAGCTGAAGAACAAAATTCCAGCAGAGGCATGGACTCAACTCGAAAGTGGGTCATGAGCATCACAGCTTTTAAAGGCAATGTTTACACACATTACTGTTTGCGGTTAACACAGTCGGCATTATGGGAAATTGCCTTGAACCCACTTTCAGATTGAATCCAAGCCTTAATCTGCATTCTTCCACAGAAACGTGTCAAACAGATAAAAATAATTGCATGAACTTCTACCGCACTCAAAGCTTGGATGAAAGAGTGCATAAGCAAACATGTGCAAATACTGACGTATGTCAGCTGAAATACATGCACGCGCACATATACACGTTTCTATTTAATTGCTTCTTGATTGCAGACCCTTCCAGGCCAAGGTATTCATGGTGAATATTTGGCTAAACTCCAGCAATCAGTAAACAGCCTTTCCAACCTCAATATCTTAAATCCTCAATTAAACCCTGCAATACCCAAAACACACACAGGTGAGTAATTAAGAGTGATTTACCTTGGGAAGTTAATGGGAGGCCAATACTCTCTGAGGAGTGCTTGTGCCTGTTCTGGTGAAAAAAGGGAGCGATAGACGAGAGGGAAAGAGAGGAAAGAGAAAGGAGGGAAGGACAGAATGGCAGAGGGAGGACAAGCAAAGACAGACAGTAGAAAGGACAACGGTGGAGGAGACAAACGGGCATCGGAAAGAAGGCTGAGCCCAGACTGACTGATGTAAACCCCATGTGTTAATTCATTCATTAATTAACCAAGCAGGAGTTTCATCATTTATTCATGGTCACTCATTCATTACAACACTCCAATTTGCATGATCTTTCACACACACACACACACACACACACACACACACACACACACACATCCAGACACACAAGAATACTGTCCTGTCACTAAGTTGTGTGACAGTAGCCCACCCCAAACCCAAGGGATTCATCCTACGCCATCCTTTAACCATGAAGAGAGAGGCGGATCACATGGTGTCATTTATAGAGTGTGCTTATTAGCAACAGAGTCTGCCCGTATCAACCAAAGCCTACCAATTCCCACAGAGCCTTATATTCCACCAGCCGAGAATCAAAATGTATCCTATATCCTTCAAACCCTCTACATTCAGGTAAGCTGTAAAAAGGTGTAAGATAGTTAAGGTGTTAAGACCACAGAATGAGAACAAATTCATGACAAAATACTGTTTGTGCATGTATGATAAACCACACAATCAGCTCTGAGGAATTAATCCCAAAATAACTTTGGGACTATAAAAAGTGATAGGCAAAATAAATTATGAACATACCTAATGTGGACTAAATTGAACTGCAAGAAACACACAGACCTGCCGCAGTCCTGACATTTTATTCACAAGCCCAGGGGGGGAAAGGTGGTTCTGAGGAACACACACCCGGACATCTTATTGGACAACACACGCAACATGTGGCCCCTGGAAACTGCTAAATACTGGCCCTACTTTTAGACCGGCTGGCCACTCAGCTGTCCTCTGTCAAACCCATTCCCAGAGCACATGAGGGAGTTTGGGGTGGTGCACGACAAGGTGTGGCTGTGGTGTCGTTAGGCCTCACCTGGCTCTCCACCAGCATGGCCATATCCATGAACATGTCGTGCAGCTCACGGATGCTGTTCTCCAGCTTGATGATTTCAGTGTGCCGCGTCTCGATCTCATTCATCGCTTGCTGCGTGATGTTGGAGTCCATGACAATCTAATGGTTCAAAGATAGTCAGAGGAAGGCAGTGAGAGGGTACCAGAGAGATGGGAGTTGAGGAAGTGATGAGAGAAAGATAAGAGAAATTCAGAACAAACTTTATTCACAAAGTACATCTTCACATCCCCAGAATTTCCCTTGGTGCAATGGTTCTACTAGTGTCAGACAACATGCAGTGTGTAGACTAGGGATGAGATGATAGATGATTTCAATACTAATCACGATGGAAAAAACTTACGGTTATGAAATTGTGGAGAAATTCCATAATCGGAAATCGGGATAATCCTCACGAGTGACTTGAAAAAGTTTGCTGAAGTTTTCCTGACTGTATAACAATACTTTACAAGGGGAGCAAAAATCTCATCTCACATTATACTACAACACTAAAGATCCTCAGCAATATAGGGTAGCCGAAAGTAGCCGGTTCGAGACACGGCCCGTCAGAAGTGAGTTTGGCCCGGATGACCATTGGAGAGGCGATATAGTGAAGCGTGAGGACATGTTCTCCTGTTTGGTGGGGTAGTGTAGCGACCTGGGAATGGCCACTACTCGCTCCTCCAAAAGGTATATCTCTATTTGGAGCTGTCGGTAGTGCACCCGCCTTAGGTATGTTCATAATTAAATATTAAAAACCTTTGATAATTTTATTGTCATTAATTTTTTATGCACAATAACAATATTTATGCAATGGAAGAATATCCGATCAGCCACTTTGAGCTAGAAACGAGAGGGATTGTTATTGGGATTGTTATTAAATCGGGAAATAATTGTAAAATCTGGATTATTTTGGCCAGGATAATCGTGGCATGAAATTCTCATATTGTTCCACCCCTAGTGCAGACAGAACACACAAAATCTCATTATTTGAGATATGCAGTACGTTCAGGCATTCATGCTTTTATCGACAGAATTGGGATGAATTCAAACCCATACTGCAGCAGTACATGTGCCCTAGAGACATGGCTTAGATTGACAAAATATATTTAATTCACAAACATTGCCATCGTTAAGTACTCTGATCTGTTCACTTTCTTCAGACATTGTTCTGCTATAGATTTCATTTCTAATTGATCAATATACACACAATACCCATAATCACAAAGCAATAAGAGGTGTGCCAATTTTTTGAAAATGTAATTATAAAATGTCTCATATTTGTAAGTATTCAAACCCTTTATTCAGTTCTATGTAGAATTGCCTTTGGCACTGATCACAGTTTTGAGTCTTCGTGGGTATGTCTCTACCATCTTTGAACACAGGGACTTTGGCAATTTATCCAATTCTTCTTGTTCATTGTCAAAGCTCTGTCAGACTCTCATGTTTTTCAATTACTTTTCAGTATAGTGCTCTATTCATCCTTCCCTTAATCCTGACCTATCTCCCAGTCCTTTCCCCTGACACGCATTCCCATAGCATGATGCTCCCACCACCACGCTTCACCACAGGGATGGTATTAGACAGGTGATGAGCAGTAACTTGTTTTCTTGAGAAAAAACATAATACCTTTTTGCACATAATATAATATGTTATTAAATTTAATAACATTAACTAGGCAAATAAAATGGAATGTGCAATGGCTTGTACTGATAATGCAATAAAATACTCAAATCACTATATTTAAGTTGAATTAATTGGCTATCAAGTCTCACACTTTCACATCACTTACCCATACTGTGTATCTATCAAAAGGCTGTTCCGATAACTATACCACACCTGCCTCCTGAATCTTAGCACTAACGGCATGGTTCTGTAATAAAATAGTCCGGGTGCTAACCTGGCCTGCCTCCAGTCCAGACCTGTCCCCTATTGAAAACATTTGACACATTATGAAACAAAAAACTATGACAAAGGAGACACCGAACTGTTGAGCAGCAAGCATCAAGTAAGATTGGGAATACATTTAACTTTCAAAACTACAGCAAGAGGTCTCCTCACAGTTCCCAAATCCTTACAGAGTGTTGTTAAAAGAACAAGAGATGCAACACAGTGGTTAACATTCCCCTGTCACAACTTATCTGGAAACATGTTGCTGGCATTAAATTCCAAATATTCTTCCAAAAACCGAAAACATCAACATTTCTCAATTTCATCATTTGATAGTTTGTCTTTGTACTATTTTCAACTAAGTATAGGGATAAATGATTTGTATATCATTGCATTCTGTCTTTATTTGCATTTTACGAAACATCCCAAATAGGGTTGTACAGTAAACTCATTAAATATTTTTTCTTTCCTCTGAATGGTGTTTTGCATTCACCTATATGGGTAACACAAAACTAACAAGAATTATTGTCTATTAATGGAGTGCCAACCAAACTCTTTCCTAAAGGTCCCTCTATTTATTATCCCTCCAATTATATACCCACCTGATTTTACTTAGCAACTCGATTTAACCAAATGAACTTGAGGTTATCCAAGTTTAACTTGAAGTGGTTTTGATGGCATAAATCAGCATGTAATAGTATTTAACTACCCAGCTCTATCGTTGAGTATATAAAATACATTTTAAATAAATAACTGAATACATTTAACTTGCGGAAGGTGCCAATTTCTTGGCACTTTGAGGTAAACAGCATTTTCAGATGACAACATTACAAGTAATATAAGAACATTATTTATTCCATGAAAAACTTTTGCACAGATTCATCCATTACAAAGAATGTCACATCCATTAAGGTAGATCTTTCTCTCTAAATTAAGAATAACCTAAGACTTTTAGAACTACTTTTGTCAATGTTTCTATTCTATAAAAATGCCTGTAGATCACATCCATAACGCAACTTATGTTGTTCTGTCAACATACTGGGATTTCTTACAATTTTGTATCGAAATGTCTGCTGTATTTTATAAAATAAATATATTAATTAAATAAATTAAAATGTTCATTCAGTGTTGTGTGAGAACGTTTGTGGACCCTTTAGAACTACCTGCACACCCACAATAATTTCTAATAAAATATTGTCTGATCTTCACCTGAGTAACAATAGATAAACATGGTGTGATTTGACTGGAAGCTTACATGTCTTATTGGAATAAATTGGTCAGACATAGACAGAATAGCCAGAAAAATGTATGAACCTTTAGGATGATGGTTAACATAATCTTTCCAGCCTATGTGGTTTATGTTTGATCAATGTTTTAATGAAGACATGTTGAAGTACACATTTTTGGAATCCCTTCACTTCAGCTTTTGTTGCATAACTTTCCCCATCTCTGTGCCTCGCCACAATTCAATCTAAAGTCAAGGTTCCAAAGTAAGTCAGGCCTGACTTTTAACCAAGGTATTCAAATGATTTTAAACAAGGTAAATGCATGCTTGACCATCTATTACACCAAGCAAATGAAACAAGCACCTAACTATAGGGTCATTTTTATACTCAGAACCAATAAAAAGATCTGACCAAATTCTATGTGAAAAATGTGCCACCATACAGACAGTCAGATGGTGGCAAATACCTTTTCACTGTACTGAACATGATTTTACAGTTAATGTAAAGATTTACAGTTTTAAGATGTTATATTTAGTTTCAGGGAGATGACCAGAGTTTGGAATACTGTATAGTGCAGGGGTATTACAGGGTTGCAATGAAGAACATTTGCCAGATTTGAATACCCCTGGTATAGTTCATATATTTGAAAGACACAGAATGAGAGGGTTAAAGAAAAAGAGGGAGAGAGAGACAGGAACGACAGATGGACACATTAGATACAGTCATCTTCTCTAACAGCATCCCCTCTAAAAGACTGAGCTGTCTGGAATTGCTCTCCCAGGTGACAGAAAGCTGGCTTGCATGCTTTCTCACTCTCTAGTTCTGTTGTGTTTTAACAGGGGGGATGAGATGAGAGGGAGCCCCTCGGGGTGGAGATCGAGGGCTCTAACAGCCTCCAGACTCAGCTGATGGAGAGTACTGCCTACCCACCACAATAAATGAGGAAAGAGAGCGTGTGTGCATGCTTGCTCCAATACTTACCCCTGATGTGAAGATAGCTGGGTTGTCACTCTCTAACATGCTCTCCAGCTCTTCATTGGTTGTATTCCTCCCAGCTGTGAGTCACGCATGCAGAAAAACACAAAAAGGAGCATGAACACACAGAAACATGCACAACTCATTATTACCCAGCACGGACAGAATTGACATGTAACTGTTGGAGACCTGCAGATCTGACCTTTCATTCCAGTTCCCAGAGGTGGTTCTGAATACTGAACTCATCCCATCATGCTAATGTGCCCCAGAACACAAGACAAATTACCTTATTTAAACACATCAGGAATTTCCAACAATCCAAACGATGGCTACAGTATGTAGGTATCCATTGACAAAAACCCAGACTTGACATGCCCTTTCCACAGGAGGACAGAAAAGTATTGTGTGATTGCTTGGTCAATAAATTGACTGGTCAACCCAACTATATTCATCAGCTACTACTAATGAGAACAGTGGAAATAATCTCATAATCTACAGGTGTCCCTCTCAGGCTGCAAACGGAAGCCCAACAGAAGAAACCCATTTATGAAACATATTGCCTAAATGGTTAAAGCCTAGCCCTCCTCCTCTCTCTACCCACACATTGTCTGCTTTCCCCATCTGTGGATTAATTAAGGAGCAGTGACAGGCTTGCTTGCTCCCCTCTTCCAGATCCTCCTGTTCCTTCTCTTTATTTCTGACTCAAACCTATGCCTTCACATTGGTGTCAAACCTCTGTCTTTTTCCTCAAACCTCTGAATTCACCTCTGTCTTAAATATCAAATTCAAATTGTCTTTATTGGCATGAAAGGTAGAACTGAACAATTTTCCAAAGCCTTTTACAGTGTAACATCATAAAATAAATGTCATCTAATTATTAACAAAATTGTCTATACACACTGAACAAAATTATAATCGCAACATTTGTTTTTGCCCCCATTCATCAAGATCTAAGACTTTCCCTATCTGCACAAAAGCCTATTTCTCTCATATATTGTTCACAAATCTGTCTAAATCTGTGTTAGTGAGCACTTTTCCTTTGCCGGGATAATACATCCACCTCACAGGTGTTGCATATCAAAATGCTGATCAGACAGCAGGAGTATTGCACAGGTGTGCCTTAGGCTGGCCACAATAAAAGGCCACAAAAGTGTTGTGTTTCTAAGATTGTTCAGTGTACTTTAAAATACAATACAATAATCACATAATTATTTTGTGTGTGTGATTGTGTTTCTAGGTGGATGTTGTGTGTGTTTTGCATGTGTAGGATTTTAGGGTGCAGGATTATTGAGTGAACTGGCTGTCCCAAGGCGTGTGTCACGATGCAAAATATTTGCCTCCGTAAATTGCACATTGGGTCTTCTCACTCAATATTCATTGTCATTTTTCTACTTCAGCCCCGGTTCTGAATTCTCTATGTTGTTTTTCAATCTGGGGGAAGAAAGTTGCAGGTCTGCATAGTTATTACACTAGAAGAGTGTTTTGTTTTCCATTTCATTCTGTGGGCAGAGTATACACAACCTGGCATCTCTGGGTTGTCAGACTTCTCTGTGACGACCGGTCTCGGGCCAGGCTGTGTTTGATTTGTCTGTATATAGTCAATGCTTTCCTCAGATTTCTATCAGGCACAGCGGTCAGATAGCTTGCCACTACTCTCTGTCACAACACTGTTTCAAGCCTGTCTGTCTTACACCTTTGTCACATTCCTCAACACCTCTGTCTCAAACCACTGTCCCTACCACTGTCTTTCTCAAACCTTTGCCTCAACCCTTTTTCAAAACCTCTATATCGATCTTAAAACTCTGCAAACACCTGTCTTAAACACATCTCCGCTTCAAACCTGTCTCCACCTCGGTCTCAAACCTTTATGTCCACCTATTTTCAACCTCTGTCTTAGTCTTAAGCCTCGGTCACAAACCTTTGTCTAAAATCTGTCACGTCTTAGTCACACCGTTGTCTCGGTCTCAATTAAATCTGCTTCATCGGTATGGACAGTTGGCAGTCACAATTGCTATACCAAACATGTTTATGCAGTAATAATAGGGATACAGTAAAACAACTTACAGTAAGACTACAGAAAAAATTACAGTAATAAAGAAAATAAGTAACCAACAAATCTGAAACGTACATGGTGGGCGCTATTGCCGCTCTTTTATACAGCTTGGGACATAATCAGCGGTGAGGTCTACAGTTTCTGTTTTCACTTTTAAAAAAATCTTATTTTCTCCTCATCAGAAATCTTTAAATTTAAGGAAATAAATATTTCTTATTGAATCATATTTTGAACAGTGAACTCTTCTGATCTACAATGTATCACATTTACAGGGAGGCAGAGGCAAATGCAGGGGCGAAGAAGGAGCTTTCAATAAGGACAATAAGAAACAAAATTGATTGCCGTGCACTGCAGATTCAAAAGGACTATACACTGAAAAACAGACAGGAGAATGCAACAATGGTCGACAAGGACCGAAAAAATGCCTGAACTAAATATACGGACTAACAAGGAGAACAGAAACAGGAGAAGGCTTAATTAACACAGGTGAAAAGAATAAACGGATTAACTGAACAACCAAATAAGGACATGACTAACCAACAACACACAAAACATGAACCAGAACAGTCCCATCTGGGTGGGACTGTTACCATATCCCCAGTTTAGGCATAGCCCCAGACACGAGACGAAAGGAAAAAAAGGAACAAATGTCAGGAACAAACACACTAACAACAATGACCAATAAGAAATACTGGGGCAGGAGGAACTTAATTAGGGACACAACGAGGGTTCAAACAAGACACAGGTGCAATCAATAAGGACAAGAACCCAAACAAGAACCAAACGGAATGGGGCTACATTCAAAAACAAAAACAAAAAACTGAACAGAACCTCACACAATGTTTACAAAGTCTTTCCTTTCTGATTTTCAATGTTATTTTATGGCATCCTTTATCTATAGCGAGATTATGGTCACTGAAACTGGACACTGGAAATATCTCTCCCTTTTAATTATTTGAGCGTTACTAACTTGATTTGTCTATTCAGAATTGGGTAACATTAATATCTGTGATTTAATTTAAATTCATTTTTCTAATAAATAGCATAGGTAGGTTTTGTTACTGATGGTCTACTGGTTGAATGTAACTAGTGTTTTTGTGTTTGTATGAGAATGCCTTGTGATTACTATTTTCTGAAAAGTGTAAGGTTAGTCCATGTGGTCCCTCTGCTCTAAATCTGGAGAGTTAATGTGAATCTCCAAGAGTCTGCTCTACATTCTAACTTAGAGGCCTTTCTTTGAACAAAAATAATATTCTCATAAAATTCAAAGGATGTTTGTCCCATGAGATGCAATTTAAATTGTATAAAGGGTCCCAAAGTTCACTGCCTAGAAGTGGATGCCCTTCCAAAACGTATCCAAGGCATGCCAACCCAAATATAACATCTGGGGATTTGCAGACCTCCCTTGCTGCATCAAGGAACATCTGCAACATGCTTCAACTAGAAGAACACTGACCATGGGAGAGTTGCTAGAAAGAAGCATCGGCTAACATAAGGTACCCAAACTGCACATCTTAACTTTGCCTGAGACCACCTAGACCAACCTGAAGGTTTCTGGAAAACAATTTCTGGACAGATTTAAGGAATTGATATTTTTGATCAAAATCAAAAACAATATGACTGGCAAAACTCCAACACTGCTTACTACCAAAGCTGCCATCCCAGCACTCAAACATTTCCAGTGGAATGTCAAAATGTTTGGATATCCCTACTCATTCAGGGGTATTTCTTTGTTTTTCCTATTTCCAAGCCATCATGATATGCTTGATTTATTCTTTTATTCAAACATTTTGTTCAGTTAGGAAGGCCTGGATTCTGACAGTAATTATGCTACAAAACATTCCCAAGTTCCAACTAAGAGATGCCTCACTAGATTTTTACATTTTTGTCATAGTTCTACATGCTATATCCTAGAGCACAACAATAAGTAAACCAACCCAGAGTCAACTTTCGTCATACAGTTTTTACCGAGCTCCAGCACTTGCTACCTGTTTCTGCTGACATTAATTTCATAGCTCTGATTCTGTCAAGTCAGTTGGGATTGATACACAGACACTGTCTAACTTAAATTGTAGTTTCCCTCAGGATTTATGTAATCTGCATCTTTACCAGTTCCAATATTTTAATCCCCCATTTACAGAACTGTATGACTGAAAATAAATAGCTAGAATAGAGAAAAACTATCTTATTTGAAATATGGCAACTCAGATAGATGCATACAGGTGCTGGTCATATAATTATAATATCATCAAAAAGTTGATTAATTTCAGTAATTCCATTCAAAAAGTGAAACTTGTATAATGTGTACATTCATTCCACACAGAATGATATATTTCAAATGTTTATTTCATTTAATTGTGTTGATTAAAACTGACAACTAATGAAAATCCCAAATTCAGTACCTCAAAAAATTTGAATATTACTTAAGACCAATACAAAAAAGGATATTTAGAAAATGTTGACCAACTGAAAAGTCTGAGCATGAAAAGTATGAGCATGTACAGCACTCAATACTTAGTTGGGGCTCCTTTTGCCTGTATTACTGAAGCAATGTGGCGTGGCATGGAGTGGATCAGTCTGTGGCACTGCTCAGGTGTTACAAGAGCCCAGGTTGCTCTGATAGTGGCCTTCAGCTTTTCTGCATTGTTGGGTCTGGGGTATCGCATCTTCCTCTTCACAATACCCCATAGATTTTCTATAGGGTTAAGGTCAGGCGAGTTTGCTGGCCAATTAAGAACAGGGATACCATGGTCCTTAAACCAGGTACTGGTAGCTTTGGCACTGTGTGCAGGTGCCAAGTCCTGTTGGAAAATGAAATCTGCATCTCCATAAAGTTGGTCAGCAGCAGGAAGCATGAAGTGCTCGAAAACTTCCTGGTAGACAGCTGCGTTGACCTTGCACCTCAGAAAACACAGTGGACCAACACTAGCAGATGACATGGCACCCCAAACCATCACTGACTGTGGAAACTTTACACTGGACTTCAAGCAATGTGGATTCTGTGCCTCTCCTCTCTTCCTCCAGACTCTGGGACCTTGATTTCCCAAGGAAATGCAAACTTTACTTTCATCAGAGAACATAACTCTGGACCACTCAGCAGCAGTCCAGATCTTTTTGTCTTTACCCAGGCGAGAGGCTTCTGACGCGGTGTCTTGTTCAAGAGTGACTTGACACAAGGAATGTGACAGCTGAAACCCATGTATTGCATACATCTGTGCGTGGTGGTTCTTGAAGCACTGACTCCAGCTGCAGTCCACTCTTTGTGACTCTCCCCCACATTTTTGAATGGGTTTTGTTTCACAATCCTCTCCGGGGTGCGGTTATCCCTATTGCTTGTACAAATTTTCCACCACATCTTTCCCTTCCCTTCGCCTCTCTATTAACCTTAAGCAAGACAAACTGTGTACTTGTATTCATTGATACCGAATGATTATATATTTTCCTTACCGGTTAGCGGCTAATTCTAATGAAGCGATTGACAAGAATGTTTGTTTTCCTATGTGCATCACAGCCTACCTAAGAAAAACACAAAGTTGCACCTAAAATGGTGGCCATTACACACTTCATGTAATGGAGCTGAGTGCATCTGCTGTTTATAAGTCTAATCTTTGTTGACCAATCGCTAACAACATTATTGATAGGTCGTCTGATGCCTGGTATCCAATAGCAATTCAGATAAGTTCTCCCAGGGAATCACATGGGCTATGGCACAAGCTCACATCCAGTGGCTAGTCTTTACTCCATTGAGTGCAGCTTGGGTATCAACAAAGACTTGCTTCGCATTCATTCCTGCATCGCTTTCATTCCGAAAAAGGACATTATAGATCAACGTTTTAGACTAGATTTGAATGGGCAAAAGTATTTAGAATATGATAATTTGTATGGAAACGGTATCTGGATGCAATGCATAAGCGTAATGGCCAGACAGCTCCAACAGCTCAGAGATGTGAACCATCCACATATGAAGTAAGCACATCGCTATTTATGAACAACGGTATCCTACAGCATCATTTGTATATAAAAAAAGGATGTACAAATATTATTCTTTCTACATGGTATGGGGATGTTATTGGCTTTCTTCGAAAAACTTGGTCACTTGATTGTACAATTTTACAAATTTTATCTTTCCCAACCGCAATACCGATCTCGTGCTTCCATCTAGTGGCCGTTAGGTGTATTGCGGTATAACTGGAAGAATGTATTTTCTTTCTAATACACTTTATAATAGTTTAGTTCTAGTTAGAGGAACTGACTTTTATTGGGGTGCCTATATTTTTGACCTTCTATTATTTATTGTATTCATTTATTTCAGCCTAAAACACTGTAATATCACTATAAAGGCATGGAAATATCAGAAAATAACTATCATACAAAACTTTGTAAATATTTTAAAAAAATAATTAGCATACCCTATTGCAGAAATGTGTATCGTAAAACTTTTTTTAGCCATTCCAAGATAGCCATTCCAAAATAGTGTCCCAAAAAGTTGTTTTTATGTGGGGGTTTTTTGTAGCCAAAGGGGTTGTGATCACCAGGATGCATCATAATAGATGATATCTGTTACAGAAATGATTCTAAGTAGTGAAATCCAGCCTAAAACAGCCTGGACTGTACCAGGTTTAATGTGCTTGGACATAGAGCTCTGTGAACAGCCGGCCTCTTTAGCAATCACCTTGCTAAAGAGTCTTGCCCTCCTTGTGTCTTGCCCTCCTTGTGCAAGGTGTCAATGGTTGTCTTTTGGACAGCTGTCAAGTCAGCGGTCTTCCCCATGATTGTGTAGCCTACAGAACTAGACTGAGAGACCATTTAAAGGCCTTTGCAGGTGTTTTGAGTTAATTAGCGGATTAGAATGTGGCACCAGGTGTCTTCAATATTGAACCTTTTCACAATATTCTAATTCTCTGAGATACTGATTTTGGGGTTTTCATTAGTTGTCAGTTATAATCATCCAAATTAAAAGGAATGAACACTTGAAATATATCAGTCTGTGTGGAATGACTGTATACATTATACAAGTTTCACTTTTTGAACGGAATTACTGAAATAAATCAACTTTTTGATGATATTCTAATTATATGACCAGCACCTGTATATAGTAACATGTCTCAATCTGACAGTTATTTTATTTTAAGGGATGTTATACATTTATTTTCAGCTTTAATATCATTTCAAGGATCCTCTTTAAACAAGATGATTATCCCTCCTGATTCACTGCCACATTTCACATGAAAATGTTTTACTGAAAGTACAATAAACACTCTGTAATTACATGGACATTTTGTAACAAGGTCAGCTCTGCACCATTGTTCTGTGAAGAATATTAAGTATGTCTTATCAATATTTTCAATAAAATCTCTAATCTTTAGGCAAAATACTAAAGAGTCCTTGTAATCCCTGTAAGCAATGTATACTGGAAAACCTAAAAAGCCTGTTTCAAACCTCTCTACGTATATGTCAAACATTTGTTACCGTCTCTGGGGTTACGGCAGGGGCACTATGGCTGTGGTAATGGCAAGTAATGGTGGTCAGGGGTTAGGGTCCATGATTAACTTCATGATAATCTAGTTATTGGTGTGTTTGTGTGTGTGTGTGTCTAGTTGTTTGTAATGGGACATCAGTTAGGTGAATGAGGGGAGGAAAATAACTGATAATGCCTTGGTCTTCCACCCATCCAGATGTCTCTCATTGTCTCATGTCTAACATTCATCTCTCAGACCCACGCTCTCATGCAATACTTTCTCTCATTGAATAATGCTATGTTTATACTTTGAAGTGTGAAAAAGAGGTTGAAAAATTGTGTTACTGCCCATTTCCCCAAAAAGCTATAGGACTGAGAAATTGGACAATGGAGAATTGTATAGACTGAACAAAGTACTGACCATCTAGGATCTCACAATAATAGTTTGAACCATGTTGATAGGATGAATGTTCGATAACATTTAGTTTACAGACATTGGCTGAAAATGCCAGAGGGAGTATTTAAGATTTATGATCTTCAAGAAGCAATGGATAAATATAATTAAATCACTGGATAGAAAGAAACAACAAACCTGAACAGGTATTAATCAGCCATCCCAAACTGATTGGCTGGTCATGTAATCAAAAATCTTACACACATACACACACACTTTTTTGACCCTATGACAGGTGAGAACTCTAATGATTCTGATTTCTAGTAATATTATGTTCTAGGGGTGGTTTAGTATAAGGCCCTCAAGCAAGAGACAGACAAAAAGACAATCTTCATCCAGTTAACATGAAGTATTTAACAGCACAACAGTAACACTCCCTCAGAAAACAAATCATCCATCATGTCTCAACTTAAATGTGTTTGTGTCTCACTAGGGTGTGGAGTGCGGCATCACACGCTCATTACCCATGCAAAGTCATGCAAATACATGCGGGTGTAGCTTAGTAGACATCTCGATTGATGGGAAGATGGCATTTTTCACTGAACAGCGTTGCTCTGGCTTTGGCTTGAGCCAAATGTGGAAGTGGAGCAAATAAGTCTTAATGAGTATATATATGCATGCAAATTTATTCCAATAGATGCCTTGAACCTGGCTTAGTGTGAAGGGATCTACATTAATGGCGTTTTGTCAGCGCATGGGTTTTAAAGAGCAAAGCAGTGCATTAAGTGCATCTCTGCCTCCTGGAATTAATCATTGTTGAAATATTGTTGATATTGGAGGAAAAACTATTAATATGGCATTTTACCTCACATTTTCTTTACTGTTATTGTATGAGCTAATTTAATTGAACTTCATGAGCAATTTTGAATATAGGATTCTTCAGTGCACATTGAGGCAAGTTTCTGCTGTCAATATACAAAGGTTAACAAAGATGGAGTCACACAGTGACAATAAGATGACATTGTAGACAGTCATTTCCAGAACAACTTACAGTAGAGAGCGCAAACATGTTCAGAATTTTTTTGTGGATAACAAACCAACAACTAACCAACTGAGCTACTGTCTAGCCATAAACATTGTTTGTATATTAATACACATTTGCTCCTCTTTTGTTAAGTACAGTATTCAGTAATTCACTGACTACGCTCTTAGAAGAGATGTGTTAAAATTAACACTAAAAACATTAATAACACACCTGGTCCAGACCTATTTTCATCCAAATAGTGAACTGTAGCTAGGTTGCTGAGGATTGAATAAATAACATTCCCAATTTGCTGTACTGAATATGGTGTAGTGTGTCTCTTTCAGAAAGTATGTCTGGTGGAGTGGTTTGGTATGCTGGTCTCCTGACAGATGGGTTTCACACATCATATGCAGTGTAAGTTTTTAACACATCTGTGTGCCTAGTATGGTATGACATGTTGGGTTTCTTTTCCACTTCACCACAGGAGTTTTTGTTTCCACCTTTTTGTTCACAGACATTTAGATTACATTTAAAACTTTTCAAAAAGGATCCTACATGGAACAAGAGTTACCATCCTGACTGAAAGGGTGAAAAACATCTCAATGTAAGGGGTATACAAAACATTTGTGAGAGGTATACAGTGAATCATAAAATATAAAATAATTGACGGTGTATCAGCAAATCATCTGTAAGAAGCTCCCAAAAGTAGGTCTTGTTGGCTGACAATGGGATAATTTGTCCCCATGATGGCTACACCCACTGAGATGCCAGCTGTAAGCCCCAGTCACATATACATGTGTGTCTCAGTTGGTAGAGCATGGCGTAAGCAAATAAAAAGCTGTGATTTCCAGTACAAAAACAAATATATTCATTACTGTAAGTCCCTGTGGATTTTATCATCTGCTGGTATGTTAGTAACAAGTAACTTTTGCATTTAGTGTGTATACAGTATCACCAAGAAATAGACTGATATTGCAAGAGCAGGTGATTAAAGAAAATGTTCATTCAGTATAGAATATAAATGTTTGTTGACTTCTACATTTTAGGCATTTAGCAGACGGTCTTACCTAAAGCAACTATTAGTTTAGGAAATGAGTTGGAACAATCATCTCAGGGTTCTCTTAGGGTCAAGGAATGCTCATATTTGAGTGTTAGTCAATAGATGAGTGCAGTGTCCGAAACTTCTTGGCTCACCTGTCAAGGAGACTGGTAGAGGGAAAAAAAATACACAAGCCAAGCATATTTTATAGCATCCTAAAAAATAAATGGCATTTTTGCGTCTCAGACACACAACAACTCATCATTACAGTCTCAGCATTCTACTGTAGCCAGCCTATTACAACTCCTTTATCGAAAACCTCAGTTTCTCACAAAACATTTTAGTTACAAAGCTCCTCCTTATCTTTATAGCATTTTAAAACAATTTCTTGAAATTCTACAAATTCTCCAAGAATATGTTTGTAATGTTTAAGCAAATTAAAAAAAAAAATTGTTAGCAGCAGATCCTAAGTCTTGTAATTTGCGAGGTGGGGCCTACATGAATTGGGCTTGTTTGTCCAGTACATCCCACAGAGGCTCGATTGGATTGAGATCTGGGGAAGGCCAAGACAACACCCTGAACTCATTTTTGTGTTCCTCAAACCATTCCTGATCCATTTCTGCATTGTGATAGAGCGCATCATCCTTTTAAAAGTGGCCAATGACATCAGGAAATACTGTTGCCATGAAAGGGTGCACATGGTCGGCAACAATGCTTAGGTAGGTGGTACGTGTCAAAGAAACATCCACATGAATGGCAGCTTTCGCTCCCCACGCGCATCATTGAGCCTTGGCCGTCCATGACCCTGTTGCCGGGTCTCTGCTATTCCTTCCTTGGACCACTTTTGATACAGTAAGTATTGACCACTGCAGACTGGGAACACCCCAAAGGGGTGCAGTTTTGGAGATGCTCTGACCCAGTCATCTAGCCATCACAATTTGGCAGTTTTGCTGCTAACACATCAACTTTGAGAACAGAATGTTCACCTGCTACTTAATATATCCCACCCACTGGCAGGTGCCATGATAATGAGATTATCAGTGTTTTTCAATTCACCTTGTGGTGAGTAGTCATAATGTTATGGGTGATCGGTCTATACTGTGGGGTCAGGATTTTATTCCTAAAATCCCTAAATCTAATCCTTGCACAAGTTTGTATGACATAGAACTCCACCCATTACTTCGGTGAGAAAATACACTTTAATTTTTCAAGGAATACAGTAGTAAGGAGGGAAGTTGGCTGTTCGATAGCCAATCCGGTCTTAAACTAGTTCTTCAGATCTTGGGCAGAATTGTCTGGTAGCTACTATCTAGCGCCATAGAAAGACAATAGTTTCTGTACTGACAGTAAAATGGCAAGGATATTTGAAGCAAGAGAAATCTCCCAGACTGAAGATCCTATTAGCTATTTTATCTATAAGTTTAAAAGTTAGCTATGTTTATGTTGCTACTGTCAGGTCCTGACTGCAGAGGAGCCCCTTGGCATCTTTGCACGCTTATGTTTAATTATCCCCAGTTGGAGGCATCTGCTCCCTATTGGGGATCCTATTTAAGTTACCCTTGTTCTCCCCTTGGTTTTGTCAGTCATTATTTGATATGCGCATTTAATTGTTTTCTGGTTCATTTGTAATTAATGAAGAGGAACATAAATAGGATGATTCCCTTAAATCCGCACCACGACAACCACCTGCGTTTAAGTTTTGTGAATGATTAGACAAGTAACTAGATAATGGGTTCACATTTTACATGTAAAACCATGGAAGGCAAACCTAGCGTATTCATATGCTTAACAACGAAAGTACAGCAATTTCCAGTATTACGTCCCCACCTTGGGTGTTGCTCATCTGAGGCGGAGACATAAGGGCCTGTGTGGAGTGGGGTGCAACTAATGAAATAACAAGACATGACAGATATGGACCGGGCAGAGGAGTGGGGTGCAACTAATGAAATAACAAGACATGACAGATATGGACCGGGCAGAGGAGTGGGGTGCAACTAATGAAATAACAAGACATGACAGATATGGACCGGGCAGAGGAGTGGGGTGCAACTAATGAAATAACAAGACATGACAGATATGGACCGGGCAGAGGAGTGGGGTGCAAATAATGAAATAACAAGACATGACAGATATGGACCGGGCAGAGGAGTGGGGTGCAACTAATGAAATAACAAGACATGACAGATATGGACCGGGCAGAGGAGTGGGGTGCAAATAATGAAATAACAAGACATGACAGATATGGACCGGGCAGAGAAGTGGGGTCCAACTAATGAAATAACAAGACATGACAACCCAAGGGGTATACTACGAAGCGAGGCAACTGGCTTGCTGAGGTAACTTCAGGAGTGACTTGGTGATGTCGGGTGTAACTTCATGATTTAACTCGTGCTACGAAAGGTGAATACGTTTTACCCGAGGTATTCTGTCATGGCAACTTACGCTGCATCTCTAAACTGCTCCGAACAGGTTATCTTCATGGTTAACTCGATGTTACCCTACATAAGCACCGCTCGTCCTCCCACAAAAAGGCAGGCACGTTTGGAAGACCCAATCAACATTGTCGCACGGATTCAGAAAGGCTCCCTCCTCAGGGCGAGGGTGTTCAGAGGTTGTGTAACTCAAGTTTACCCAGATGATGTTCTCAAATAAAGATATCGATCCTCATCTGAATGAATACTAACTAGGCTATATATAGAACACAGGAACTATTAAATTCCTACAGGTAGCCCTGTGGTGTTTTATGGAGCAGAGCTTAAATAATTAACAGTGGGTCAATTTCTGAGACGTAGCCCATGTGTAGGCCATAACTTAATTATATTAGTTGATTTCACATATTTAGATAACCGATTTTACATGTCCTTACATATCAATCACAGTACAAATAAGTCTGTAAGCCAAAATAGGGAACATATGACAAGAACAATGTTCTCACAAATGTACACTGTCTGCAATACGCTGCCAACAAGCCCCCATCTTTGTTGGCCACCATGGTGTTAGATTAAACTGTTTACCTTTCTTTAAACTCCTTTCTATACAAACGTACATTTTTCCGGGAAAGAAGACGGAGCACGAGCCATTGTGCGATAACGTTGCCCCTTTCAGGTGAATGCGCACAAATTCCAGTAAGTAAACCCTGAGTCAACTAACAAACATCTAAATCATCGTCGTAGTACCATTTTACATCACTTAAGGCAAGCAGAGTTTGTCAACTCTGACTCACCCTGACAACCTTGAGTAAAATCTGTGTAGGTTGAACTCCCATCATAGCACAACACTCGGAACATTAGGTTAGCCCCTACCTGGGACAATTTAGTTATAAAACCAAAATGATCCACAGCACACCCATATACAAATAAATCAAATAGCAATCAAACCAACAGACAGCAGGGAAGATCGCAGGGAATTTTGGTAACAGGGTCCAAGTAATGATAACAAACAAAATGTCCCTTCTCTTCTACACACCTAAGCCTTCCTAACCTGATCTAATCTCTAACCAGCTTTCCTACCTGCTACCAAAATTATGAGGGTGACTCCCGTCCGGCTAACCTAGTGTGTAAAACAGAGGGTTATCTATGTGTGAATGTAGACCCATGGGCAGAACTGTCTTTCCCTTTTCCAGGACTCAGGTAGGGTGGCATACAAAAGGAGGACCGGGTGGAATGCAGAACAGAACAACCAACAACAGAACAGAACAACCAACAACAGAACAGAACAACCAACAACAGAACAACCAACAGACAAAGAACCCTCCTGAGCTCACAAGGCAAACCTTTTATATACTGGGGTCAATAAGGTTCCCAATAAACCCCAGCTGCCAGGACTCCAGAAAACCACGCCCTGACTCGTAATTTCTTCTCCTTAGCCTCCCAAACAGTTGCATTATTGATCCACCCTGATGGTATGTACAGATAGCTTTCATTTTGGTAGCAGTGTGAGGGGATGGATTGTCCACAAGGAATATGCATAAGTCCCCAAAGTCTCAGCGAGTGCTGTATATGGGTCACACATGCCTTGCACTGTGTTTGCATACTATGTTTTGTGAGGTGATCTAAACATTCATGGGCTGTGGAAGTAGAAAATTTGACCGGCTTGTGCAGTAGCTCCATAGAATTTTAGAATTTCCAGTATAGCCGCCAAGTTTCAATAAAACTTTGCCTGCCAGGCTGTCACAGCAACCATGTGACTGAAAACAATGAATAGCACTATACGTTTGGGGTGGAATTGGTAGGCAGAGTGGCCAAGAGAGTAGATAGTGACTGAACCATGCCAGATTTTAACAATTAAATTACCATTTTGGTACAAACATTTACCCACCAGTGAAGGACACCCTTCAGAGTTTGAAGTGTTTGAAGTGGGCTAGCACCACCCTTAGCCTGGGGCTAGCTGGCCCTTCTCGAGAGCAGCGTTAGTGCCGACATGATGGAAAAATAACCAGTGTAAAACTATAGAACGTTTATTGTCCAATCAATCAACTTGCCCTTTTGTTAAATTTACATACACTCATGACGCGGGCCGTGGCGGACAGATCCGTCTGCTTGTCCTTTCACGCTGCAAATGTTTGTCGTTTCATTATAGCTGCCAAATTGTAGTGAATTAGTTATTGCAGCTTTCTCTGAGTGTAAATCTTGCAAATAAGTCGAAAGAATTAAGGTTGACTAACTTTCTCTTTCTTTGTGTAGTTTCAACAAAGTTGTCCAAGCAAATACCAACAGGGTGTGCATCTTGATCAACCAATGTCAAGTTGTTAATTAAATCGCGGTGGCGTAACATTGAGCATTTGTCAGTGACTTATACATGGCTATGGTAACATTATTCGCATGCGGGAGAGAAACATTTGTAGCTTATCATAGAATGTAAAATGGTATGGTGTCGTATTTACCCGTTAGACCTGGTCTTAGCAGAGTGTGAATCCTTAGTCTAGGGTTAAACCTTAGCCCAGGGTTAATAAACTTTTGTGTGAACACAGGCTAAGCTAGCCCGGGGCTTAGAACAATTCAGTGCAAAAACGCCTTGGTGGCTCTCTCTTTCCCTCACCTTTTTCCAATCTCTTAGTGGATCTCCACCTCTAATCTCTTTCCTGGTGTTTCCTGACAACAGACAGGTCCAGCTGCGATTACACCTGCTCAAGTATGGTTTGGAGGTGACACAGCAACAGTCTGTCAGCCTGCCTGCCCTCGTGTCTGCTGGTCTTCTTGCCTGCCTGTCTTTGTGCCAGTTTGCCTGTCATCCTGTCTGCCTGGGTAGAGATTTGGCTAGGATTCACTAAAAGCAGCTCTGGCAATGTATAGGCAGTGTATTTATTAACAATATTAATCTGACCATAATTTTCAAATTGTGAACGCCTACTTGAGAAGGTGGTCGTCCTAGTATTAGGAGTACATTTTAAAGCAAAGCCCTGTCAGTGAGTCGACTACTAGAGAAAGAAAACCTACTATTGCACTGCAGAGTTCAATGAACTGAGTGTTAATATTAATAACAGAAAGACAGATGGCTGTCAGAAACAAGCCACGCCCCCCCACAGTGCTAACTAGTTGCCCAGGCTTACAACTACCATGCCAGAAGGAAGTGTTGGCAATGTGTGGATACAGTATGCATTTGTGTATGCGTGTGTCTGTGTGTCTATTGCCATGACAACCCATGGCAGACATCACTAAGGGTTGTAAATTCCAGGGTTATCATAATGACAAATAGTCGGGTTAGTTGTAAGAGGGGGAACAGGGTAATCATGAGCATGCTGGCATACACACACGCAAAAATAACCTATCTGCAACCTAGGCTGCCACCACCAAAAGCTGGACACACTCAGACACACCTACCGACCCAACCACCGATTGTTTGCACGCTGAGATACTTGATTGGTCTCTGTGGGAGATTTAACAGGTCAGGTAGGAACAGCCACAGACCTATGCAGCAACTGCACTGTATGTGGCAGAGACGGAGCGGATGTTGAAGTGAAGAGTGAAGACAACGCAGCACACCTCACCCAGCTTTTCATTTTGTTGAAATAATAGTCATTGCGGGACAGTTTGAAGCATACATTTATTACCGAGTCAGACCAATTTATCCGTAAAAGATTTGTGTCGGAAACCAAATGGTCGAGGGAGGTTGGTCCACTCTGACGGGACAACACCATGAAGTGGTGGCAAATTGGATGGCAGTTCATGCATGAAACTTCTCGTTCCGTCTCAACCAAAATATGCTCAACTGGGTTACGGTCTGAGGACTGTACAGACCCTATAAATGAACTAAACCAGGATGAGGCTGACAAGGCAACGTTTTCCTACAGTACTCCATTTCCAGTGTTGGTGGTAGAGTGTCAACTGCAAATGCTTTGTCTTCTTTTTAGCTGATTAGAGTGGAACACTGTCTGATAGACTACTGTGATAGGCAATACTCGACAATGAAAGCCTGAGAATAAGTAAATAAATACAAATGACCATGAATACAATAATGATTAACAATAATTTAAGTTGTTGTCCAAAGGGTTGATTAATCCAAAAATTGAAGTTCATAAAGGTCACTTTCTTGAGGAACAGAAAGAAACACAGTGGAGTGCTTGCTCAGTATCTGGCAAAGTAATCTGGCAGAAAAGTACACACTTTATGGCAAAATATTTAAATTTCAGCATGATTATGACTCCAGTCTCTCTGAGATGATTGACACCTACTTGGAGCAGAAGATTACAGATGGACACTGATGCTAATAGATTGGCCTCAGTAAAACTGAAGTTGCGTGGAATGACTTGGACAAAGAAACAAACAGAAAGCCAAAATAACAATTAGGATAAATCCTGCAAGGAACCTGGAAAGATTTAGCACAGGATTACTTCCAAAATATACAGCAATCTAACAATTGCTGCAGTTTTACATTAATTCAAAGGAGGCCAAAGTTGTTTAAAATACAAGTTGCTTTTTTAACTTTTCATGATATTCATGTTGATGGTTTACTTCGATGTTTTGATGTTATGGTGTTTGTATGAACAAATAAAGATATACTGCTCCGATAAATAGCTTTAAACAACTTTCTCAACTGGCCTTATCTTTTTGGACAGTACTGTATATTTGTTTTTGCATTGTATGTTTGGAATTTTAATTAGCAACCTTTCGGTTACCAGACCAAAGTTCTTGACCACCGGGCTATCAACTGCCCACAAATATTTCTACCACACATGTTGTCACGCTGTTACTTGTTCACCTGACATGAAAGCAGCATTCAAAATGCAATGTAAGCATTGAACCAACAGGTGGTGCTGTACAAATGAACTCTGCATCAGAGAAAACTGAGGCTTAGTGGATTGACTGTCAGGCTTCTATGATTGGTGTGGTACATACATGAATATGTGTAGCGCAGTCATAATATATGTATTCAACGGTTCATGTACTCACTGATCTCCAGTTGTCTCTGGATGCGTCCCTTGCAGCGCTCTCTATAGTCCGACTGGGTGGCGTTGTACTCTGACATCACCTCCACAAATTTACGGGACAGTGTGGAGTGCTGGAAGGAGGCAAGGAGGGGGCAGGAATGAGACAAGGAAAGTAAGGAGAACACAGGAATGTTAGGGTTTTCTCACTCTCACTCTGTTCTCATCCTTTTTAAAGAGTTATTAATCATCCTTTGAACTCTGCCACTGAACTCTTGACTTCCCTGTCCGCTCAGCTCCTCCCTTTCTGTGCATCCTGGCTCTACCGAATCACCTGTGACTTCCTGACAAGCGTGTGTTCCTGAATAACCAGGGTCTAACTGACTCACCTGGGTCTTGCGTATTCTCAGATCAGCAGATGACTTGTTTTGGCTCTCCTCCTGCTCAATGGTCTGTTGGATACCTGCAGGCCGGGAAGACAGAAACAAACAATGACTTTGGTGTCAAAGGCCAGTATTCTACAGATGGAGTTGACATCTGGCTTGCTCCCATTTTTTCCCCCTATCTGTTGGAAGACTAACAACGCTTGTCAGTGATTTGTCAAGCTCAGGCCCCCCCCAACGTCAGAGTGACCACACCACAATGAGTTTCTCATCTGAATAAACATACACCATGTTTGGTGGCCTTTTCAAATGAAAGTCAATAAAGGAAGTAAAAACAATTCAAGGTTTTTATTTTATGATTTCTCAATCAACTGAAAAAGAGAAATTCTATTTTGAATTTGCAATCACTTCCTGAACTGAAATTGAAACAAACCCTGCATTTTTCACAATAGGCAAATGGTGTTTCTCTCTGCACCTAAGATCAGCACAGCCCAAATATAAAAAAGACGAGGGAATGAAAAAGCAAAGATAAAGTGTAGAAAGCAAGAAGAATTATATATACCAATAATGTGCTGCACTTCGAAAAAGCATTTGGAAAAGTTCATTTATTTTGTCTACTAAGTACTTCTCTCGTTGCTTTGTTAGTTTCACACTTATGAATATCATATGGAAACTGATGGAAGCTAAATGGCATACATTAGACCAATCCTAATGAGGATTGAATCAACCTGTGCCTTTACATCCATCTCCTAACATTTATATTGGGATGCATGTCATCACACTCAAAAACTGTCAAATATACTTACACGACCAGTCAAAAGTTTTAGGACACCTCCGTATTTTTTTAGAAAAGAATGAACTGAAATTGAAGCATAGAACAAATAAAAAAAATTGAGACAAAATAAATCATGAAATTGTTTTGTTTAACAAAATGCAATCAAAAGTTTTGACTCAGTAGCCACCATTTGCCGACATGACAGCCAGACACTCGTAGCATTCTTTCTACAATGGAAATCAAATATTGTTTGGAAAGTTCTTCCCAACATTGTTGCAGATGTTTGCACAAATGTGTTGCATTTGTAAGTTGCTTTGCTTTCACCCTATTGGCCAGTTCATCCCAAACCAGCTTGATGGGGTTTAAATCTAGAGGCTGTGTTGGCCATTGAATGATTTGAAGCATACCGTCTTGTTCTTTTCTTCTATTGGTAGTTCTGACATAGCCTGGAGGTATATTTTGGGTCATTATTCAGTTGGATTTCTTTGTTCTGGAGATTCAATTTGTCAGCCACAGTCTAGCCCTGAAAAATTCCATAGTTGCTATTTGGGGTGATTTTCTTATAGTATGTAGAAGCGGAGTCCAATCAGTTTAGAGGGTTTGTCAAAAGGGGTTGGATGAGCTGTCATTTGTTTGCAGTCAGGCAGCGTAGTTCAATCTCCATTAAAGTCACCTCAGCTGCCTTAAATGGAGAGTCTTCTGTCAGCTTGGAGAAATCACTTTATAATCAGAATCCCATTATACACAACACCGACTGTATCTGGAAGCAAACTAAGATTCATTTTGACCTTAAACCAATGTAATTCAGGCTTCCAATAGCAAAGAAAACCTCTTAGCAATGGGATGCATGAGACTATCCAGCTGGACACAAAACATCTTCACTCATTTGAAGACACTAGACATTATTGGTTTGACGGGTGCTCCTCAATGTCCCCCCTCAAGCAAACGTATCTCCCTCATTATTATGACGCATAGTCATGTACTGCATGAATTCACCCTCACCCGATTTCATAAAGTCTTGGAAGAAGGAACTAGTCACAGATGTATAGCAAGATATTCTTTTGCTCTGTATCGGTTATCTTGTGTTTGTAATGTATGATTTTCCTTCTGTTTACATAAAAAATGATATCTGTAGAAAATGAATGTATATATTTTGTTCTTCTCTTGCTGTGTCCCGCCCCAAAATATATGATACTAAATCTAGCCAGTCACTGACAGGTTGACCTGGCCTGCAGAACCAAAATGCTGAACTTTCCGCTTTTTATTTGACACCAACATATCATATGTGGCATAGTCGGTACAGCATGGGTTTTAGTGTGAATACTGTATCATGAACTTTTTCAAAGTTTACTGCACAAAAGTGCTAAAAGTTTTCTTCTAAAAAACGTCTAAATGGTTCGAAATGGTACCTGTATAGCGTTATGCATTTTTTTATTTTATTATTTGTGCCAAAGGTCTGGGTGGCTACACTGCCTTTTGGGTCTATAGAAGCCTTTTGGTTCTTTATAAAAATAATAGAATATTGGTTTTAAAAACGAAATTTCAGAATTTTTAAGGCTCTTTGTAAAACCATAATAGCATTTATTATTCAGTTTGAAGCTAGAATGACGATCTATGCTGAAGACACAACACAGAGATTTGACTTGGCCATTCATTAACCCTTTCTAGACTCATGGACATAAATAATCTTTCTTTTGAGCTCCTTGGATGTGTTTATTGATCTTGTGTTACCAAACACCCATATGATAAATACGTACAGTTCCAATTCTGTGGGTGCAAAATTAATACATGCAGTTGTTTTAAGATGAATTTTGCATAAATCATTTTGTCTTTTGGTATGGAGTTGCACAGCTTGGAGTCCCTTAGGAGGGAATTGAGAACTACCGGCTCAATAAACTAACTCAGTTGTTAAAAGACCTTGCTGTGTATGAATCTCTTACATAGGATACAGTCAACTGAAAAAGTAAGTATGAACCTTAAATATTTTGACAAAGAAATCTTAATTTAACATAACATATGATTATACTGTTTTTGCGTACATTTATTTATCCAATTCACCCCAAGGCAAGGGGAGAAGCGTTCCTTGTTGTTTATTCACAAAATATAGTACATGTCTGTCTTAGATGTTCAGCCTTCTTTCCATCTCTCTTGGTCTTCTTTGTGCTTCTCCAAATGTCTTTGTCCTAAACAGCCCATATATACAAGAACACATTCCCTCCATTTTCTAGCTGTTATCCAATCCTATAAGAGCAATGTATGTCACAACCTCCCTATTCCTAGTCCCAAACTTTGGAATGTATGGGGGATGTGTGGAGTTAATGTTCAACCCTATTCCTTTGTGCTGTTTCCAAGTACGTACAGAAAGTTACATACATTTGCAAAGCAACATTACTCTATTGTGTCCTTTAGAATTAAAATACACCTAAACAGACATACTTTCTCACAAAGGGTTGTACTAACATTTTGCCAAAGTAATTGCATTTCTGTATATTTGAATTGCATAAATGGTTTCAAAGTTGCATTTTCTGTTGTTATTTGCTAATCTCGGTTACCTTTATATTGGACGTGGTGGCATAAAAAGACAACCTTCCAGGGGCTGTACTTACTTTTTCACCGTCACGGTAGGTGCAGAAAGAACAGACTTGAGACACGAGCACAGGCTCAGGTATAGGTAGTGTATTGATCAAACAAGCTGATCAAAAAGGATACTGAGGGCAGGGATCCAAAACAAAAACCTAATGAATGGCAAAACAAGACTAGATTAAAGCACCCTAACAATAATGAAGGCTACAAACAAAAAGGCATGAGAATGGAACTTGCCTAATACACTATTAGGCTAGTGTACTAATGATCAGAAGTACATGACTGACTGTAAATCAATACTGCTTAATAAACCAAAGAAAAGCAAAAACTGAAATAACTATCATTATTACCAAAACACAAAACACCTGTGAGAACTAGCACACCAAACTGTGTGCAGGGTTTGTGGGATGTGGGGAACTGTCCAAATGGGGAAAACCAGGGTGGTAGAGGACCAGAGGACCGCTGGTGAACCTACACTGCCTGCACAAGAATTAGCACAAGTATTCTGATCTTATCATTATATAAACTTGAATGCTCATTGGATTGAATCATTTTCAGTTGATATGTATTTGTGTAATGAGGGAGGGTGTGGCAACAGTGAAAAACACCTAATATCACAGTGTGCATAATTATTAGGCAGCTTCATGTCCTCAGGTAAAATGGGCCAGAAAATTGATTCAACAGACACTGAAAATATATATTTTTTAATTATTTTCAGAAAGACGCAACACTCATGAAATAGCAAAACTTTTGAAGGGTGATCACTTTTACAATCAAAGGGATTGTTGTGAATAGTCAACTGGTGTGCAAAAAATGCATGGAGAAGAAAATACGCAAATTAACTGCAAAATACTACCAGGAACCCGTTATCCTCTCGTAGAACCCATTATCCTCCATCATATTCCAGAACTGCAACCTACCTGGAGTGTCCTGAAGTACAAGGGGTCAAGTGCTCAGAGACATGGCCAAGGTCAAAGAGGCTGAAACACGACAACCACTGAATAAGATTTGAAATGTACTGTATAGATTAGTCAAAGAAATACCTGAATACAGATTTATCAAAGGTTTTATGGACAGATGAAATGAGAGTGACTCTTGATGGACCAGATGAATGGGCCTGTGGCAGGATCACTTATGGACACACGACACCACTTCAGTCAGGCGCCAGCCAGGTGGAGGAGGGGTACTGGTATGGGCTGCTATCATTACGGATGAGATAGTTGGACCTTTTCAGTTTGAACCCAAACCTACTACCAGTTTCTGGAAGATACTTTCTTCAAACAGTGGTATAGGGAAAAGTCCTCAGCATTCAAGAATGCCATGATCTTCATGCTGGACAATGCTCCATCACATGCATCCAAGTACTCCACTGCTTGCCTAGCCAGCAAGGGCCACAAAGATGCCCGAATAATGACCTGGCCCCCTTTCCCTCCTGATTTAAATCCTATTGAGAATTTGTGGGCCCTTCTCAAACGTGAGATATATAGTCAGGGAAGACATTACACCTCTTTGAACAGCATTTGGGAGGCTGTGGTTGCTGCTTCAGTGAAAGTTACTAATAGTGAACAGGAAACTGACAAACTCCATGGATGGAAGTCTCATGGCAGTTATTGAAAAGAAGGGTGGCTAAATTGGTCACTAAATATTTTAGAAAGGACATACATTTTTAATGAATGGTCATTTTTGAATGGTCATTAATGAATGGTCATTTACTTAAAAAAATTTGAATAAACATTGAGTTGGGGAAAATGTATTTTAATTAGTTGCCTAATAATTCTGCACACCAATTGTTGCCTAATAATTTTGCATTCTTATGTATTCCTAACTTTTCCTTTGTTTAACATTTAGATTTGATGTTCAATTATATTTTGGATTGTTCAACAATAAAATAAATATGATTTGCCTAATTAATGTGCACACAGTGTATTAACTGGAAGAGCTACTTCAGGCAATCTTTCACATTCACATAACTATACTTTGACTGGCTATTGTCATATTCAGTGTAACATCAAGGTTTTAATGAGATCCCCATTTGCTAATGCCAAAAGCAATGACTACTTTACCTGGGGTTTAAATGAACTGAAAGCTTGACTTTACAGAACATGAATCGACAGTGCAGTACATAAGTCAGAAGTGCATACTTAACGCCATAGCACAACAGATAAGATTAACCACAAAGGTTGTACAAAAGGTACCGTAAGCACATGCCAAAATAAAAATGAGTCACTGTCTTCACAATGAAATGATCACTTAAATTAACTATTTTCTGAAGTGCAAAGAACCATTGAAAAGTTTGAAGGGGTTCTTTAAGTCATTCCAATTCCACATAAAGAAAACAGTAGAACACTCATCCATCATCTTTTAATTAAAAAGAAGCCCTGAGGAACCCTCAATGCCCAGCATGTATAGTGCTTGAAGTACTAACATTAACCAACCTTCAGGTATTTTTCTCTATGTAATATATTTTATACCCTGCAGGAATAAGAAGGTAATATGATGAAAGAGTTTACTGTCAGGCTTTTGGAGCTGACATCAGCTGAGCACACACACGCACCCAAACACACACACACACACACACACACACACACACACACACACACACCCAAACAAACACTCACATCTAAATGACAACAAGGAGTAAAGTGTAATTGCACTCGTATCACCCAGCATAAGCTCACCCTGGCTTCTCATACGTGTCATGTAAATGTGTGTGTATTGTGTGTGTGCGTGTGTGTGTTTCTTTCTCTCAAGGCTGCCTTGTCAGAAGTGAGTGACACTAATCACCCGTGCCAACCAGAGTGGATCCACCCGTGTAAATTGGGGTGTCAGTTACCTGCCAAGCGCTGCGCTGTAATTCTTCCATCCCAGTTTATTTTGCTTTCTAATGCGTTCATTCACTTTTTCCCTTATTCTGCCTCCCCCCCTTCGCTTTCGCCCTTTATTTCTCGCTTTTTTTTAATCTCTTAACATGCTATTTCTGCTCCTTACTCATGCTCTCTCCATTTCTATTATTGCCTGTCAGGGCCCCTTTCTGGACTGAGCAGCTGTGCAATAAATCACAAGTCGAGAATAGTATTATTTAATATCCCAGCCATCAGGTTCTTAATACCCAGCAACTGAACCTAATGACTTTCTGGTTCAGCCTTACTTATATCTTCAGCTGGACAGGGCCAGGGTCATTATGTTGGGTCAGGTGACATACACTTAGCAGAAAAAGTAGGTACTCACTCTTTAGTTTAGAGCGAACTTTATTGGCCAACTTCTTGATGTCCGTCATCAAATCCTCAAGGTCGGCCTTAGTTTCTGAAGAGACAAAAAGCAGATGACATGAGAAAAGAGAAGAGACAAGTGTAGAGGATAGGAGGAAAAGACAATAGGAGAAGAGAGGAGATGAGAAGACAGGTGAGGAGAAGAGACAAAGTAATGAAAAAGGAGGATGCAAGGACAGAGAACACAAGAAGAGAGGACAAGCGATGAGACAAAGTAAAGAAGGGTAAAGACATGCAAAAAAACATGAGATGATAAGAAAAAACAATGTACGAAGAGATAAGACTACAAGTGAGGAGAGAGAAGATGAGATGAAAAGTGGGAAGATGAATAAAGGAGAGGAGATGAGGAGAGGAGACGAGAGGAGAGAAGGTGAGAAGAGATGAGACTAGAAAAGAGGAGGGATGGTAAGATGTGAAAAGGAGAGGATAAGGAAATGAGAAGATTACACAATCACAGCGAGTACAAGACAACAGGAGGTAAGAAAGAGGAGAGAGGGAAGGATGAGAACAGGGAATTTGAATGGTGTGGAGACATAAGAGAGGAGCAGAAAAGGTGAGGCAAGAAAAGACAAGATAAAATGCAATAGAACAGGTTGAAGACCAGGTTATACATGTAACATCTGCACCAGATTATATAATATTTTTCAATATTGAAGCCAATATAGTTATGAGAAAAACTGCGTATTTAAGAGAAGAGTTCAAGCAGAAAAGGGATTTGTGGAGAGGAATGTGGAGGAAGAGGAACAAACTGGTATGTGCTGAAAGAAAGTTTGTACTTCCAGTTGCTGTGCGGTCTCTCTGGGACTGTCAGTGCTGCTTCATAGCACCCTGTTTGCAAACAGGAGTCTTGAAGCAGGACTCAACACACAGTCAACCAGCAGCCAGCCAAGGCTACACACACTGCAGACAAATGCCAGACCAACATTCACACCACTGGAGAGATACTGGATACACAGAGACACAGACATGACACAATATGACACACGCAAACACTTGATAGACTCTCAACCAGATTTCAAACCACCAACAGAAGAAATACGTTGGAGAAAAATACTGTTTTTCTCAGCCTTTGCCACCACTGTCTATCTGCCTCTCATTATGGCCCTATCTCTGTCTCTGGCAGTCGTTATGTCTCTGTATCTTCTTCTTGCTCTCTCTGTTTGTCTTTCTGTCTTTGAAATGCCATTTCCATACATTATACATATAAAGGACAGTACTCATAGGCAGAGTATCCACCACCCCTCTCCTGACCCTCTAACTAAAATCACCCAACGCTTAGCAAAGTTGTCCTTGTCCAAAACGGGGGCACAACAACTCCCATCCTGCCCTCCACCACACTTGCCTTCTCCATCTCAATCACACCCAACCTCTCCCCCTCTATAACACTCCCCCTCCCCCACACTCACCAATCAGGGAGCTAGTTCTATCCAGAGAGAGCGGAGCTCATCTTTCCCTATTGTAGGATCTGAGCATTAACAACAACAATATGAATGCATGGTTCATTAGAAGTGATTGTGCCTAGATGTTGAGAATAACAGAAAGTTAAGATTCTCCCTGTTGGTTGCGCTCTGGTAACCACAGGAATGTTTACATTGACCATTTGGTGTGGGGGTTAGTGTCTTGGCTTTGCTAGGTAAACACACCCCTCAAGGTATTTAACAGCTTGTACCCCACATTACAGTTGAGAGAGTAGAGAGAGACAAAGAGAGTAG